>VZSF01000978.1:432130-446393 GCA_013398295.1 Chionis minor | reverse complement strand
CGGCGCCGTCGCCGCGCTACGAGGAGCCGCCGTGGGGCAGCCCCCCGCCGGCCGGCGCCGGCTACGGGCTGGAGGTGCTGAAGGGCGGCGTGGCGCTGGGCTCGGTGCGGCTGGAGGGCGGCAGCTGGTTCCTCGTGGGGCGGCTGCCCGGCTGCGCCCTGGCCCTGGAGCACCCCTCGGTGTCGCGGCACCACGCCGTGCTGCAGTACCGCGGGGCGGGCGGCTCCCCCGACGGCCCCGCCGCCGCCGCCGCCGGCTTCTACGTGTACGACCTGGGCAGCACCCACGGCACCTTCCTCAACAAGGCGCGGGTGCCGCCCCGCACCTACTGCCGGGTGCGGGTGGGCCACGGCCTCCGCTTCGGCGGCAGCTCCCGCCTCTTCCTCCTGCAGGTGAAGGCCTGGGGCGGTGACCTGTGTGGTAAAGGCTTGCCCGGGCCGCCCTGGGGCGCTGGGCGGCTCCTCTCCCACGGTGGGGTGGCTCGGGGAGCATCCCTGCGGCAGTGAGGGGTGCATTGGGAAAATCAAGCACTTCGTGGTTCTTTGCGGTCACGGGGAGCTTTTAACAGCAGGAGCTTAGGAAGCGCTTGGAATGCCTTACTTTGAGTGGGCGTCAGAGGTTTTAGTTGCTTGCTCCTCAAATTCTCCCATGTGACACTGCTAAAAAATAATAACAAATTGTGTTCTGCCTTTAAAATGCAGTTATATTTGCGATAGATCTCTCTACAAGTACACAGTAATGCTCGCTTCTTTCCCCCCCACCCCCCTTTAGAAAGGATATTTAATATATTTGGGGATGCAAAGCATAACAAATAGTCTAATGATTCCACTTTTTGAAAAGCGCTAGCGTGATGTGTTTATCTTACTGTATATAATCTGCTTGCATGTTTGAAAATACTTAGTGGGTTGGTTGCGGGGTTTTTTTGCTTTTAAAAAAACCACTTCTGTAAAGTTACTGTTTGTGATGTAGGGACCTGAAGAGGACCAGGAGTCTGAGTCGGAGCTCACTGTGACACAACTGAAGGCACTGCGTAAGCAGCAGCAAGCAAAGCTAGAAAAGACAATGTTGGGAGAGGACTCTGATGAAGAAGAGGAAAAAGAGGAGAGAAGAAGTGAGAAGAGTCAGAACAGCGATATGAGCTGCTCGTGGGGAATGGGTAAGTGATGATGCGTAAATCAGCTGATACACCTTAGAAAGTCTTTAAGCTAGTTTTCAGTGAATACTAGGGTTGAAATTCCATCTGGACGCTAAGTGTCCAGATTCAGTAGAAGTTCTTCAGTACAAATTCATCCTTTTTGTTTTAAAAAAGAGAGTGCTGTGACAAGGCAAGCTTGTACCTGGTGAGAACTATGTTAGAGCTCCTTTTAAAAGGGAGAAGGTAATTTGCTGATACCTATAAAAAGCCACAAAACTGAGAGTTTAGGTCAATGTTTTGTGTTTTGTTTCTGTGATGTTATCCGCACTTTTGCCCCAGAGGTGAAATTTAATTGCTTGATACTTCTGTGCACTATATCTGACTTCAAATTTAAATAGGAAGTCCACATCTTAAGGCTAGATAAATTGTAATTAATGAGCTTTTCAGTACAAAATAAGTTGGTTTTTTGAATGGAAATGTATAAACACATAAATACTTGAAAGTGCTGAAACTGCAGTGATGTTCATCTGCAAAACTGTACCTTACAGTGGAAAAATTAGTAGCAAAAAAGGAGGAGGGTTGGGTTTTTTAATTGGATGCAGAAATAATATGCAAGTAAAGGGAAATAACTTTAGGATTATATAGCTGATACTTCTTTCAAACTAACAAAAGTTGAAATATACTGGTGTTCTCTTTCTAACGTTTTGTCCTTTTTTTTTTTTTTGCACTTTGTGTGGGCTCTTCTAGGCGAGGATGCTGAGGAGGATGAGGTTGAAGAAAACCCTATTGCTATTGATTTTCAGGATGTACAAGATGCCTTCTATATGAAAGATCCTAGGAAGGCCTTACAGGGCTTTTTTGACAGAGAAGGTATTTTTTTTTTCTTCCTTTTTTTTTTTTAATTAAATCTATTTTTTCCATTTAGGAAAGTGTGACGTTAGTGTTCCTGGTTTTGCCTGGGAATTAAGGTGTAGGAGCTAAACTTTTCTATTACATTATGGGTAAGGTTTTTTGTTTGGTCAACTTTGGGGGCAGGTGGGTTGTTGGTGGTTTTGTTTGGTTGGTTTGTGGCATTTTTAAATTAAAACTTAGCTTACCATTGTTTATCTGAGACTTAGTTACCAGTTCCTATACTGGTAGTTGCAGAGAGCACCTTGTATTCCTCTGGAGTGACGCTCAAACCACACCCATGCTTTGAAGCTGTGCTGAAAAATCCAAACCTGTCAAATTCCAGACTGTTCTGTTTGGAGATGGCTATGATAGTGAGATAGAACTGGAAAGTATAAAAAGACAAAAGGCAATAATGAATTGGTCTAAATTTTCGGTGGTTGCTAGTGAAGCTTACAGATGACTCGCTTATTTGCTAAAGTGAAAAATTAATCTTCAGGGTAAACAATATCTGTGAATCCAGATTATAAACTTGTTACTTCAATGTCATTTTCTTTAATACACACAGAGGCAAGATTGTTTTTATTTTAAACTACATATTCCTGAAGAGGCCGCTTAGAGCTTGGGGGTTTTTTATCTAAAAAAAGCCTTGACAATGAAAAGCAACCAAATGAGCATAATACCAACTGAAGATACCATGGCTTAAAAAAAATAAAAACAGAGTGAGAGAGGGCAAATTCAGTCCTTTTATATGTAATAAGGGGCATTTTATCTCTTTTGTTTAAACGTGGCATTCTTCTCTGCTGTACAGATTATTCCTGCTTATTTCAATTTTTGGTTACTACATCAACTTTCTTTTTCTTTCTAGGAGAAGAGTTAGAATATGAATATGATGATCGTGGGCACAATAGCTGGCTATGCAGGATCAAGTATGTATATCTCCATTCACTTTTGTACACACAGAAGCTGACTTAATTGAATTCACAAACAAAAGATGAAGGAATAACTTGTCTTGCCGCACTCAGCAAGGAGGCCAGCTGGAATTAGACCTAAGCACTGATACTGAGGCAGAAGTTCAAGCGTCAGTGGACAGTTCAGTGTCCGCACTCCTTTCTGGTCTGGCAGCATTTGGTTTTCCTTAGAGATGCAAATGAGGAAAGCAAGAGTCTAGTCTTTCAGTTGCCCTTGTTTTGAGAAATATGTGAAATTGAAATATGAGAGAAGAAACTAGGACACAATATCTTTCAATTCTAATGGGAGAGAGGAAAAAAAAAATTCATTCTACTCTATAGCAAATTTCAGTTCTTTTATGGTATAAGTCCAGCAAGAGGCCACTAATGTCATTCTTTTATAAGACGCGACAAGGTGAGGTGGACATTAAGTCAACAGAAGGTTTTCAAATGTATATGTACAACATTGCAATGATTGTACTGTTTAAGAAAGCTTTGCTTCAGCAGGGAAAATATTTGTTACTGGTGTTGCCCGTATGCAAGATACTGGTGCTTAAAACGTTTTGGGGATTGACATTTAGCTTTTTAACTTCTTGTATTCCCAATGGAATTAATATAGGCAGAGTTATTGTTTGGACTAATGAAATAAAAATTTACTTGCATGCTTTAGGAAATCTATGCTTGTGTTGTGATTGGTAGTGTATGAAATGAAAAGTGAAAATGTTTAACCCACCAAAAAAAACCCCCCAAAACCACACCTAGAGTGAAATTGAAAGAATGATGCCAGCATGATAAATAAAATATTTGAGTAATGTCAGTGAAAAGACATTTGTATCTGCGCTGTTCTCTGATCCTTCAAACTAAACAGGTTGCCTGTGGATGATGCATCAGGGAAGCAGCTGGTGGCAGAGGTTCTCCATTCAGGAAAGAAGAAGGAAGCAATGATACAGTGCGCACTGGAAGCTTGCAGGTTACTCGATGCTCGAGGAGTACTGAGGCAAGAAGCAGGTGAATAACTAGTCAAATGCTGTGATCATTCTAAAATCCCTAAATGGCAGATTTTAGATTGCTCTCTTGAATTTGTTTTATTGCTCAGTGGTATACAAATCATTTTGTTTCTTGCCTTCTTCCTTACCTTTCCCAGTATCCCGAAAAAGGAAATCAAAGAACTGGGAAGATGAGGATTTTTATGACAGTGATGATGACACCTTCCTTGATCGAACTGGTGCTGTAGAAAAGAAACGACTGAACAGAATGAAAAAAGCTGGTAAAATAGAAGAAAAACCAGAGACATATGACTCCCTGGTAAGAATTATTATGACATGCCAGGCTTCCTCTCTCATGTGTGCATTATTATTAAGAAGGAAAATGAAAAATATTTCCTGATCTTTCTCTGTTAGCTTGAACTCTGGTATTATTTCAGGCCTTTAGCTCTCAATTGGCCAAGTTAGAATAAAATAGTGATTTTTTTTTTTTTTTTTTGATTTGTGGATGATATCTATAAATACTTGAAAATATTGTTTGCTTTATTCTAGTGGAAGCACGCTACCTTGCTTTTGCCTGTGTAGTGTTGCCTTCTTTGTGGATCATGGCAGTGGATGAAATGAAATACCAGAACAGGATACTTTTAAAATAGTTTTAAAGCGTTAGAAAATAATTGCAAGCTTTCAAGTGCACAGGGCACATCCCAAAGAAGGATCTCATTCCACTTCAAAGATTAAGCAGCTTGGACTGACAGGGGTATGACAACTAAAAGCCCTGCACAGACAATAGGGTGTTGGGGAGCAGGGATAGGAAGGGTTGAAGGATCTCAGTGGTGGTATAACACTGCTGCAGAAGCATGATACATATTTTTGTGTTTCAGAAAGAAAATTATTTGAACAGTATGTGAAAGGACTGATAAGTTGTTTAGGAACAATCTAGACTATAGTTTTTTCAGCCCAGAAACTTCTGGTCAAAGATCGGAAGTAGAAAAATTGAGGTAATTTGGTAGCGTATCTGAGTAACTCTTAAAAGGGGATTTTAAGAAGATAAAAAGGTCTTCTAAGCATGTTGTTCTTTCATAGGTCACAAAGCTAAATGAAGCTGAAAATGAGCTTTCTGAGATAACAGAGAAGCTGAAGGCTTCGGGGAAAGGTAAGGCATGAAGTTTATATGATTGTAGTGCTTTCCACAAAGAAGAGTAAAGAGATTAAAATGTATCTTATGGGTTTCTGTCATAAGTGCTTTTGGTTTTTAGTGTCCACTTTTCACAAAGGGGTAGGAAGATTTGCAGGTCACTGAGTTAGCTGGAGAGGATACTTAATACTCTTCATCCCCATAGTTTGTGTACTCTGTGTGTGTACTCACTTTCTAAGGAATGCAGCTTTTTCCAAAGCAAGCAACTTCTAAGTTAAGGTAAGGAGATGAGCACGCAAGCTCCCGAAACTTAAGAGGGTGAGCATCATTCCTGTTTATCTGTCCATATTAGCGAAATTGACCCAGTTTGAGGAACACTTTTTCCCACTCCCTCCAAAACCCTTTATAAGGGAAGAGTAGACAACTGACAGAAAAGACAGTATCTTTTATTTCACTTCTTTTATTGTAAATGAACCTTAAAAAGGAAAGGTGAGGAAAGAGAAACGTGGAGTCAAAGCAGTTGACGCTTAGCTCATGTGTGCAGTGAACTTGCTAGCTTATGAGCATGCCATTCAGCTTCTAGGATTATGCCTTCGTGTATGAAGGCAGAGCCTTTCCAAAGTGGTGATTGTATTTGGTAGCGAGTTAGATTTAAAAGCATACTCTACAAATAGCTGCGTTTTGCTTTCTGTTATGTCTCGTGTCTTGTGGAATAAAAGGAAGGCACAAAGGAAATGTGTTTAGGCTGGTTCTTTATACAAAAACCTTTTTAACAGAGTTGGCATTAATAAAGGTTGCAATGTCAGTTTGTCAGAAGAGTTTCTCTCCAAGAAGCCTAGCAGCAATCTGACAGCTGGGCTCTGTTTTGTGCATTATATGGGTATGTTTCTTTCTAGTAATTCAGCTCAACACCAAAACTCATTTGTATCCAACATTTTTGTTGGTGATTGATTATACCACATCACTGTTCAGAGAACAGTTCTGTTCCACTCAACATTCTAACTGATGGGTCGGTTCAGTGTGTTTGAAAGAATTGTTTTCATCATGACTGTACTGATAAGTAGTTAACGATTGACTAGCAGGAGAAGCTAATGCTTTATATTGCCTGAGACACGCAATTCCAAGCTTTCGTATGTTATGATGCCTTTGTTTCTGCTGATACTGTTTCTCAACAAGACTGTTAAATCATATTGTAGTAGAGGCTGGGAGAAGGAAGAATGAGTTCATTTACAGACTTCTACTAACAGCATATAATTCTGGTATATGTTATTGTGGTTTGGTAAATCGTAACTGGTTACACAGCTAGTTTAGAGTCTTGGAAAAAATCGCAGTCTCAGCATTTACTGCAATACAGAGTAATTCAGTATTGGATGGGAATTTCCTAGAACTAAGCCAGGCTAAAACATAGCAAAGATTCCATCGTAAGTTACTTTTGTGTGTGTGCGTTCTAGATACTTGTGTTTTGTCTGATTTCTTTGAATGCCTGAGGTTAATCACAGGTGTTGAGTACAAGTGTAAGCCAGGAGCATGCATATTGATCATGGATGGTTCTTAGCACTGTCATGAGCTGTCTCGCGAAGCTGCTGTATTACACACAGTTCTAAAACCGTAAGACAATTTTGCTTGCTCCTAAAGGATTATTTGGAGCCTAAGGGCAAGAGTGTAGAGACGCCAAAAAGTGAATGGCAGGCTAAATTGCAACACCTCTTACTAAGCACTTGGAGAAATTAAGTGGTTGTCTAAAAGATCACAGTAGTTCACAGGTTGTTTTCTAGAGTTCTTCAGAACTAACTACTGATGGACTGACTTGGTATCTCTCATTCACTGGTGCAGCTGAATGAAAATCAAGTACATAGAGCTCTTCAGTCTCATCTTTGGTTGCTTGTTCAGAAGAAAATTATCAATAAGTTGATGGTGCAGTAAATAGCCCTATAGCTTTTTTCACTGGAGTATAAAGTGTAATAGCCATGATTGATTTATCGCCTAGCAATGTCAATTTTTATTTCAATAGTGTACAAAACTGCTGCAGCAGATACCAAATGCTGACAATAACCCTGTAAGCTGTACTACCTGATCTGGCTTGGATGCAGCGATCATGAGATGGCAGACCTTGAGATCCTTAGGGCGGCAAGGGGGACACGCAGTAAGCTTGCTACCCTGGACTTAGGAGAGCAGGCTTTGGCCTCTTCAGGCATTTGCTTGATGAAATACAGTGGGATAAAGCCCTGGAAGGAAGAGGGGCCCAAGAAACCTGGCTAATATTCAAGGACCACCTCTACCGAGCTCAAGAGTGATGCATTCCAACACAGAGGAAGTCAGGCAAAAACACCAGGAGGCCTGTGTGGATGAACAAGGAGATCCTGGACAATCTCAAACAGAAAAAGGAAGCCTACAGAGGGTGGAAGCACAGACAGGTAGCTTGGGAGAAATACAGAGAAATTGTCTGGATGGCCAGGGATCAGGTTAGGAAAGCTAAAGCCCACATAGAGTTAAATCTGGCCAGGGATGTCAGAGGTAACAAGAAAGCCTTCTAAAGGTGTACTGGGGGCAAAAAGGAGACTAGGGAAGATGTGGGCCCACTTGGGAAGGAAATGGGAGACCTGGTCACCCAGGACATGGAGAAGGCTGAGGTACTCAACAACTTTTTTGCTGTGGTCTTCACTGGTAGAGGCTCTAACCACACTGCCCAAGCTGCAGAAGGTAAAGGCAGGGACTGGGAGAATGAGGTACCACCCACTGCAGGAGAATACCAGGTCTGACACCAGCTGAGGAACCTGAACGTGTACAAGTCCATGGGACCTGATGAGATTCATCTGTGGGTCCTGAGGAAAGTGGCAAATAAAATTAGCAAGCCACTATCCATCATATTTGAGAAGTTGTGGCAGTCTGGTGAAGTTCCCACTGACTGGAAAAGGGGAAACATAACCCCCATTTTCAGAAAGGGTACAAAAGATGACCCGGGGAACTACAGGCTGGTCAGTCTCGCCTCTGTGCCTGGCAAGATCATGGAGCAGGTCCTCCTGGAAACTCTGCTCAGGCACATGGAAAATAAGGAAATGACTGGTGGCAGCCAAGATGGCTTCACTAAGGGCAAATTGTGCCTGACAAATTTGGTGACCTTCTATGATGAGGTTACAGCATTGGTGGATAAGTGGAAAGCAACAGATGGCATCTACCTGGACTTGTCCAAGGCAGTTGACACTGTCCCCCAGGACATCCTGATCTCTAAATTGGAGAGACATGGATTTGATGGATGTACCACTCAGTGGATAAGGGACTGGCTGGATGGTTGCACACAGAGTTGCATCAATGGCTTGATGTCCAAGTGGGGAGCAGTGACAAGTGGTGTTCCTCACGGGTCGGTAATGGGATCAGTATTATTTAACATCTTTGTTGGCAATGTGAATGCTGGGACTGAGTGCACCCTCAGTAAGTCCTGGCACATGGGTCAGGGCAGCGCCATGCATAAATACAGGCTGGGCGGAGAATGGATTGAGAGCAGCCTTGAGGGAGAGGAACTTGGGGGAGTTGGTAGATGAGAAGCTCAGCATGAGCTGGCAATGTGTGCTTGCAGCCCAGAAAGCCAACCGTATCCCAGGCTGCATTAAAAGAAGCATGACCAGCAGGTCAAGGGAGGTGATTCTGCCCCTCTACTCTGCTCTCGTGAGACCTCACGTGGAATACTGTGTATAGCTCTGGAGCACTCAACATAAGAAGAACATAGACCTGTCGGAGCAGATCCAGAGAAGGGCCATGAAGATGATCTGAGGGCTGGAGCACCTCTGCTATGAGGACAGGCTGAGAGAGTTGAGGTTGTTCAGCCTGGAGAAGAGAAGGGTCTGGGGAGGCCTTATAGCAGCCTTCCAGTATCTGAAAGGGGCCTACAAGAAAGCTGGAGAGGGACTTTCTACAAGGGCGTGTAGTGATAGGATGAGGGGTAATGGCTTCAAACTTGAAGAGGGGAGATTTAGATTAGATCTCGGGAAGAAATTTTTCACTCTGAGATACTGGCATATGTTGCCCAGGGAAGCTGTAGAGGCCCCATCCCTGGAAGTGTTCAAGGCCAGGCTGGATAGGGCTTTGAGCAGCCTGATCTAGTGGGAGGTGTCCTAGCCCATGGCAGGGTGGTTGGAACTAGATGACCTTTAAGGTCCCTTCCAACCTAAACCATTCTATGATCTTAGGCACTGTTGGTAGAATCCAGCAGAGAATCCTATTTGCAATAAGGGTAATCTGACTCGATGAAGATTGCTCAGTGACTGAAGCACTCTTACGCTGTTCTGCAGCTACAGAAGTGAGCTGTGGGACCGTACCTTTAATTGTTCTGAACTGTCTGTCTAGACACTAAATCTTATCTTTGAAATTTGGCTTTTAAATTAAATGATCATTCTGCTCAGCTCCCACCTGCTATGAGTTTCAGGCTGTTTGTTATTAACACCTTTTCATTGAGGATTTTTGTCTCGGCTCATACAAATAGTTAAGAGGAAAAAGAAGTGTATTTCTATCTGAATTTCTTTTATGGCGTGTTTTGTCATTTATATTTATGTGGAGGTGGATGCACAACTGTTTCTTATCTTTCGGAGCATTTTAATTCTGTATATCTTTGAGCAGTTACTGTTGTGGCTTTCATATATTTGCAAATTGTAAACGGCGTGTTCTAGATAATAATATCTAGAATATCAATAATATCTTTTTCAATTGAGTCCACTTGTAAACATGAGTCTTACTAGACTTTAAGTCTTTAAGTCATGTAAAACTGCTTGAATATGGACTCTTAACTTATACTGTTTTATTTGTACACATTTAAAATTTCAAATGCTACTTAATTAGCTCAAGCTGAACTGCGAATAACTCATTGGTCACATAATTATTCTTGTGCATATATACATAAATGCTTATGATATAGCAAATACTGGGTTTGCCACTTCCCATATAATATTAAAAGGCAGAAGATTGCCTGTCAAATGGCTTGTTAAAATTCTAGCAACTACATTTTTCTTTGTTTGCCTCCAAGTTATTTTTGAACACAATATAAAAACTTCTGAAGCATTGTTCAAGCCCAAGGAAGGAGTTTTCCTGGGGTTTTTTGTTTAGCTTTTTTTAATCCTTGTGTTAGAATTCTGTGTTTACTTTTCTTGGTCATTAGAGCTTTAGTTTTTCCTCCTGAGTTTTATTTTAATTAGTCAAATATGCATAGAATGATTAATATTGGAAATCAGGTGGAGTAGAAAGACTGTCATTTCTCTTTTTCAAGTAGAGAGCAGTGTTTTCTTGTTAGAAAATGCCGTCAAAATGAAGGTGAATTTTGTGTGATTGGCTTAACGTATGAAAATGTTCTTGTATGCACTCAGTCATCCAGGGGTAGGAGGCAGCATCATGTGTTGATTCATTTCTAGCTTTGCAAATGCTATTACATAGCATACAAACATTCCAGGAAAGCTAAAATGGCATTCCCTGTGTAGTGGTGTGGGATTCTTTGTGTTTATTTTAATAGTCTGCAACTGCAAAAAAAGAACCCTTAAGCCACTGTTTTAGGGACAGCAGATCACAAAGTCAGCGTAGAATAGAGAGGCAGGCTTGTACAGAAGCACTCAATGTTAAGAGAGGTTTTGTTACGTAAGTGGATTAAGGTTTACTGTTAGGCTTTTGTTAGGAGAAATGCTTTCATCTTTCCAGGGCTAACAACCTCCATTACTTCACCATTCAACAGAAACTGGCAGAGAGAGTAGTTGTTCCCATATACCTTGCTCTCTAAAGGTAGGATTTGATGACTACAGCTCTCATCTTCCCACCCATAACGATATGTATCTTCCCTTTATCTTGCGTAGTCCAGTCCCAGCCAGCAGCTCAAGATTCCTTGGACGAATTCATGACTGAAATAAAATCAGGATGCACCTTAGACAGCGTGGCACGAAAGAAGCTTCACTTGCGGTCGTTTGAACTGAAGAAAGAGCAACAGAGACTGAAAGGGTTAATAAAGCTTGTCAAGCCTGCAGAACTGCCTGAGCTGAAGCCTCAGTAAGTCTTGGCTAAAGTGTAAAATGATTCCTTTTACCATTTGTCCGTGGGCAGTTGTGCAAGCCCAGTAAGTAGACAGCTTTCCAAACAGCAAAGCAGGACTGCCTTCCAATCTACCTGGCTCACCTCTTTCCAAAGCCCCTGTGCCTTTTGGCCCTCGGTGCATCTGTGGTGGAGGCAGATGCCCCCAAAACAGTGGAGTAAGACAAGCCCACACAGGGGAGATGAGGGGAGAGGGATTGGAAGCATGGTGTCAGCTTTGTTAATTTTTTTTCCCAACCTGTATCCAAAAGGAACTGAAAAATTTTATAGTTATTATGTACAATGTGAAAACCACTTTCATGCAGTGAAATGTACCTGGAAGTCAAGTGTAGTGGCTGTTCAACTACTGCCTAGCAACCGCTGCAATTCAGGTGGGCGTGTGCTGGGTTCATCAGCTAGTGGCAGCCTGATTAGAGGTTTAACGACTTAATTAATTTACTTAAATTGAGGTTTGGCTTATGAGTGTGTTTACATGTATATATTATATACATATGTAAGTATGTGTGTGCAATTGAATTTGAGGGAGTCTGTCTGATAGCGATTTTTTTTTCTTGCTTTTTTTTTTTTCTTCCTGTATGGCAAGTGCCTGAATCCTATGGTATGTATGTAAGACAGAGGAGTCATCTCCTGCAGCTTCTTCCTTGGGTGCTCCCAGTGAGAGAGAAATAAATGGATTTTTATATAGCTACTTCTAATTTGCAGATTATTTTTTTTGCATTTGTAAATATAAGACATTTGATACTTTGTACATTGTTTTCCTTTGTATGTAATTTTTATTAGGAGTGGGAGTTACAGTCTGGAAGCAGAAAGCAAGCCTAAAAAGATTACCTTGCCTCTCTTTGGTGCAATGAAAGGAGGCAGCAAATTCAGGCTGAAAACTGGAAGCCTAGGGGTAAGTTGGACTCGTAAGTACTCCGAGTTAGAGGCTATTTCTCAGACACCCTCTCAAGCTATGGAGACCGTAGGTGGCAACCACATCTTCTCACGTGTACGGAAACAGCATGGAGGCACAAGCCTGTGGCAGTGGAAGGTGCATAGGGACAGCAGGCAGTGGGTGTCACACACTGTTTGCTGCCAGGAGTTGCCATTCTGTACCCTTGTAGTGTGTTTCCTGGGGCATGGCTGTGATGCAAAGGCAGTGGATCAAGTGGAGGCAGTCTGGGGACATCAAGCTGAACCACTGCTATACCTCAGCAGCTGGTCCTTCTACTTTCTTTTGTTTTCCTTGATCTTTTAGTTAAGATCATATCCAAGACTGATCCGGTTTCCAGTGTTGTTCTTATAAAAAGACTGCAATCCTTGTCTATAGACTGGACGTATTTTTACATCTTCCATCTCTACTAATAACTTTTCCTGGAAGTCCAACTATTCTTCATCCTGAGAGTGTTTCGTTATCAGCTGTCTCTGTAGCAGTAACGTGTTCTTTCTCGTCTAATGCATATCTATGACACCTACCTCCAGATTATCTTAGCACTGATGCACAAGTCTTTCTCCCACAGAAGTTGCCTGTTAAGCGTCCAGACATCCCTGAAAGCTTGTTAAAAATGAAAGATGATGGGCCAGAGGAGGAGGAAGAGGAAGAAGAGGAAGAAATGGAGGAGGAGCAAGAAGCAGATGCCGTAAGCAGCAAAGCGTCAAACCTGGAAACGAAAATGACAACAGAGGAAGAAACAGGAAAAGAAACTAATGATGCTGATGGTTCTCCTTGCAATAACAAGAATCTAGAATCCCTTCAGGATGGTAAATCATTGTGTTTGATTTTTCCAGTAATGAAGCCAAGTCCATTACTGCTGAATTTTTCAGAGCTATGTGAATTTCCTGAGGTTTGAGTCACAGGTTCTTCAGCAGATTTCTTTTCAGTAGTTTTTTTCCATGAGTCCAGAGTCTGTGTGCCAACAGATGAGTTTCACGTGGTTCTGGCTGAAATTCTGCTTGGCAGGCAATTTTTCGTGCTTTTGGTAAAAATGCCCTGGACTCAAGAAGGGTCCTATTTTGGTAAGCCCTGTTTTCATTTGATTGGGTGTCCACATGATAAAAAATACAATATGTTGTTGACAGGGGGAACGAGTTAGTAAGAAAACAAATGTCTGTGTAAAGCTTCAGATCAGTTTGTAAGGAGGAAACATAATTTTAAAAGTGGTAATGGAGGGGTATCTACCTTGTATCTGTATGGTTTATCTCAAATCATAGAATAGTTTGGGTTGGAAGGATCCAACCTTTTCTATATCAACTTGATGCATTTGAAAACTCAGTAATGACATTTCTCAGTAAACTATGTGTTTGATAGCAGAAACCTAATTCTAATTTCTTGTCTTAAAGCTGGACAGGTTGCTCTTTAAAAATATGTTTTAACTGGTCATAAGTTTTTCTTTAATATTGTATTGTGATGGACTTGGTGGATGAAATAGTTTGGAAGACTATTAAGAGATTCTTCCGTAGACAAACATAGCTAAATGCTCCTTTTTGTACTTTGTCTCAGGGATGGTAGTGCTCTACTCATCATAGTTACTGCAGAGTACTCACTTAACTTTCCTTTTTTCTTTTCAGGGGTTCATTTTCTGCCTGAGCCAAAGATACTAAGGAGTAAATCTCAACTGGGACCCTCACAAGGGAAATCTCAAGGTGAGCAGTACAACTTAGACTCTATTGTACAGTAGCATGTGGGTTTAGAAACTCTAAAGGAGCTAGTATCATCTCCTGTCAGTAAAAGGAAACTAAGCCTAATCTACAGCCTAAAGTAAGAATCTAGAATTCAAATGAAGGATTGTGTTTTGCTTGAGAAGTAGTAAGTATATGGTGGTGAAGACAGGTCACTTCAGCTACCTTTCAGTTCTCCTTGCTTTTCATAGTCACTAACTGCTTTGGGATCCTTTTTTTTTTTTTAAATAGCATGAGAAGAGAAGAAAAATTATTTTAACTAAGAGCATTATATTTATGCTTCTGTTCCCTACTTATTTTCTTGCACTCGCTCTTAATGCTACAGAAGGACCAAACTTTCCTTTTATAAAGTGGCAGATACTACATAGTGTTATCCAGTAGTCTATGAATGATGCAGATGACCCCTCTATGTGTACACAAAAAAAAAAAAAAAAAAAAAACCCCCAAAATAAAA
>VZSF01000978.1:318404-432096 GCA_013398295.1 Chionis minor | reverse complement strand
AAAAAAAAAAAAAAAATCAGATCCTCAGAATTAAGACTGTTTGGTGTACTGAGTATTTGGAGGAGATCTGTATAAAGTTTTCTATTTTTTTCACAACTCAGACTTTAAAGAATATGTCATCCTGTTGTCCTCATCTCATCCACAGACTTAATCCACAAGAGTCTCAATATTTCATGGATTAAGTAGCAGAAAAACCAGGCATGCTTCTATCTTTCTGTCTTCCTCTAGTCTATATTAATGTGAAATTACATTTTTTAAAAAAAAAAAACATGTTGGTTCTTCGTGTTTCCTACTGTTTCTTTCCAAATTAGTCATTGCAGTGATTACAGATAGATAATATCTGTAGTATCTGTAGATAATATCTTTTTAGAAAATAAACATCTGCCATTAACTAAAAGGGTGTTACAGAATCCCAAATATAGGACCTTATTAAACTGCATTGAGGTAGGTGACTGACAGTCTATTAAACATAAGTTAACTTATGAAAACCAAAAAAAATGTGTTCAGCAGTCCTAAGTATGAATTTTATTGCAGTAAGTGGTCTTGGATTTCCTTTTAGATGTATCTGTTTTTACATGAACTTTCTATAAGCTTATTTCTGATAGACCTGATCATTCATGATGTGTCATAAACCAAATCTTCTTTCTTGTCAGCATCTGCAGCAGTATGTAAGGAACCTGAAGAGACATCTGATAAAGTTAAGAAAACGAATAGCTCAAGCAAGGTCAGTTATGATACCATGACTCCTGTAGCTTAAGTCTCAAGGACTCATTTAGTAGTCTCTTTATTAGTGAAATAGTAACAATTTGAGTATGATGTGGTGATAGTAGTGCTTTTCTGCTGACTAATACCCAAATGTAGAATCATACTCTGCCATTGGACACAGATTGTGGAGTCTCCAATGAGAAGGAAAAGCACAGCATTTCAAGCATGACAGAGGCTCTCAACTCAATCACAAATTTATTTTTTCATCTTTCCGCTTGGCACTTAGCCTCTGCTAATTGCTGCTTCTCCTGTATCACAGGTGTTGTAGAACACAGGTGCTCTCTGGGCTTCAGGAATGGCATTGCAAAACTTTCCTTGGAGAGTAGCTTGGGAAGTGTGTGTTGGCTGACACAGAACATGCTGGACTAAAATTGTTTACAGTCTAAAATACTAGTCTGTATTGCTATTACCAAATGTCATGGTTTAGGCCAGACTGGCCACTGAGGTTAAACAACAGATGCTCTTCCCCCACCTCAAAAACTGTGCTTCTGAAATCTCTTGATGTCAGTTCTGCAGTGGTGGCTGCACGGCCCCCCTGTGCCACACACAGCAGGATCATCCTTCCCTGTAGATGTGGAAAGAGAGAAGTCTAAGAGACCTAAGAGTCTTTTGCAACTCAATTTTTACTAAATTTGAGTCAATGTACCAGACAATGTTCCTCCTGTGCATAAGACTTGTATTAAAATATAAAGTATGAGCCTTGCCCATTTTGAGACACAGGCAATTTTGCCTTCCCAGAGCTGGGAAGGAACTTCTGTGACAGCACATTCTTAGCCTAATGATTATTGTGAGGTTCTTCCCTTAAGGTGCATCCCACCCTTCTGCTGACTGCCATCAAAGAAGATTACTGTCCTTGGTGGGGCCATAAGTTCTGACCATTATGACAGTTTCTTTGTAGTGGCCATCTAATTTTAGTCCTGCACCACTTACTTAAAGAAACTTAACTCCCTGCAGCCTGTATGTGCGAGCTGCCGCCTTGTTAGTCCTGGCAAAGGACCCAAGGATCGGGTAGGCACAGCCTTTAGGCTTGTGTTTTGTTGCTGGCCTACCAAGCATGTTGATAGAGAAAGCAAGACTAAATTTATACTGTTAAAGCCCAAGTTATACCATTTATCATATGAATATGGCGAAGCAAGGCAGCTTCTCATGCTGAGGCAGTCAAGTCAGCACCTCGCATCATCACAGAGTTCACCCTAACACTGAGCATTCTCCAAATACCAGATGGATTAGCTGTATTCTCTCTCCCATCACAAATCACTTTTTCCATAGGCTGTCTCTGTCTTTGGGCTCACATCTTGCATGGAAAATAGCAAACAGAAGTCAGCTTTGGTTTTTTTTTTTTCCTCTTTTAATATTTAAGGAATAACTTTGAATCATGTAAAACTGGAAAAATAATTTTAAAGTGACTGTTCACAAGCCGTATTTAAAAACTGTTCAACTCTAGTCTAATGTTTTGGAAAACATTAATCTTCCAAAAGAACTGTTTTAGAGCTTAAGTCGGGGAAGGAAAGTTTTTGAGGGAATGAAAAATTGCTTCAACTGCATAACTTTAAGACTGTGTCACGGTACTGCAGAGTAATGCAAATCAGTGCTGAGTAACTTGGCTACATTTTGAGCTCTTAAGTCTTGCACTCTACGGTTGTTTGTCTTTTTTTTTTAATAGCTACCTGCAGTTGTTCAAAACAAAAATTGAGAAAATGATACTGATGTGGCAAAACTTTAAAGTCTAGGAACAAAAAGATATTGCTGTGTCAACATTTGAATTGCAAGAGACCCACTTCATTTTGCTTTAAACGTTTCAGTGATGCCAGCGAGACATGAAAAAATTGGGTTTTCTTTTGAAAAATTGTTACCCTTTAAAAACAGCTGAACTTTTATATACTTTAGTTTGAAAGTCCCCTTAAACCTGAAGTTTTGAGTGTGATTGCACGTTGAAATCAGTAAAGTGCTTTTTGAAAATCTGTGTCAAACAAAGGTACCAAATATTAGGATGACAAGATTAAACTGTCCAGAAGTGGACAGTTGGCAATGGTCCTGTTTTGATGGGGAGATTGGACTGGATGACCTTTAGAGGTCCCATCTAACCAGCATTTCTATTATTCTCTGACTCCAGTGGGAATAAACTGTATCTATTTGAGGGTTTCATATTTCTTCTTTCCTCTGTATTCCTGGTTTCATTCCCGACTCTTGTAGATATAACCCTCACCTTTCAGTATTTGTCTCTGAATTAATGAGATGTTTAGTGGCTGTTACACATTGCTAGGGGGTGCAGCACCTTAAAAATCTTTTCTCTTTATGCAGGTCCAACAGCCTTTTTTTTCCTCGCAGTACCCAGATGATGATCCAGACTACTGCATATGGATTCCTCCTGCAGGTATCACCCACTTACCATTTTTAGTCTTCTAACTCTACCTAGTAAGTAGTCAAGGTGCCCTTGTAACTTCCTGAGAAAAAAGTAATTCAGGAATACTTTACCCAGAACCTGATGTTTTCTGGCATGTTATGCCCCATATTTGTGGTATTACCATGCAAGTCTTACAGGGAAATACAGACCATACCTGTAGTAGCTTCATCTTGATGGAGAGATACACCTGAGGTTTGTTTTTCAGTTTTGTAACACTAGAGAGAGCTAAGTCCCTTCACACGTAGTGAAATGATGATCTAGTTGAAAGCAAAGCTCAAACCTTCACTAGGGATAAATGCTCCAGCAATCTTAGCATTCTCATTTTTCATTTAAGTCTTTGAAATCTAAAAGTCTTCACTGCGGATTTTTGTAAAAAATAACTGGAATACAAACTTTGGGTCCTGGGTTTTGAGGGGAAGTTTTGGTAACGCTTTGGTGGCACTGAATAATTGATACACTCATCCAATATATGTTAAAGGTGAACAAATTTTTTACTTTAGTTCCAGAGTGTTTTTACCTAAGCGAGGTTATTCTTAAACAGCGTAATGAATTTTAAGTTTCTCTAAAATGGGACATTCATTTTCATGCATTGAGGTTTTCATAGTCAGTTCAAAGCTTAGCTTTCATTTGGTAGATTCATTACTATGTTGCAGGCTTGTGATATAGATAGGCTCCAACGGGAATAAGAAAAATAAGTCTCACTGAAGAAAACTATAATCTGGTGGATCTTTCTTCAATGAAAAGACTGCACTTCTCTGACATATGAATCCACTGGAACAAAATACCCAATTCGGAAACTCGGAGGTCTGATCTGGGTTAGCCAAGTGAGCTGTGTCCGTAAGAGGGAGCTCCTTTTTCTGTCTCTGCCTGCAGACTTATCTTCTGTCTAAGCTGGCATAATGAGGACACCAGGGTAAGAAAAAAAAAAAGGGGGGGTGGGGGGCGGAAAAAGCAAATCCAGGAATATATGATGTAATTTTGACATTGTTAGTAAGGTTAAGAGGAATTATAAGTATAAATCAAAAGACTACTTGAATTGTAATATCCAGTCTGACCCTTTGTGCTTGTCTGACTGGTGCTGCCTAGAGACTATTTCATACTTGGATATAAATTTATCTTGGGTAAGGGGGGGAAAAATAATACAACTCTTCCTCTTTGTCCATTAGGTCAAAGTGGTGACGGCAAGACTCATCTCAATGAAAAATATGGCTATTAAGCTTCAAGTGCCCCAGAGTACATCTGAGGTTTGAAGGACTGTGCTATTTTGGACTTTTTCACCATGTGTTAAGTAAGGGATAAAAGAGTTGGGTTTTCAGACACCGTTCCAAATTCAAGGGCATCAGCCACTGCTCTGGCTGTTAGCTCTCCCTGTGTGTTCTCTGTTTGTCTTCTGGATACTTTTTAGAAGTATAAAGCCCACACATTTTTGTATCTCCCAACTTTTAGCTTTGTCCTTTTTATTTGGCTTAAAACAGTAGGCTCGTTTTTCCTTTTGTAAATAAAAATATACAAAAGAGTATTAAAAAACAAAAAGACAACTCTGTATACTTAAAAGGATTGAGAACTTCCTCATATTGGTTTTATGTAATTAAAATGAGAGACTCCTGGCTTGCTTCTTGTGACTGTAGTTTGAAAATGCTGTCATGGTAAACACAACCTGAAACTTGTAGGTTGTGGATTTTTTTTCTTTCCTATGGGGAAAAAAACTCCTATTTTGAAAAGAAAACTGTTTTCACTCCTCCCTCGTGCAGTTGCTGGGATACTTGGTATGGAATGGACACTGTTATAAAGGTGTAGAAACGCCGAGGAACCGAAGAGGTTGGCACTGCTTATCATGGCTCAGAGGGAAAGGGAAGAACCGATGGAAGTATCCTAGGAAAGGTTGTAACAGAGCCTGTTCTTCTGTCACAACACAAGAGTGAAGCGCCATCTTAATGCAGTTTGAGGCACGCCCCATCTTTAACTTACCAGGAAGGTAGTTTTGAATACCCATGTTAATTCAGCTATGCAATTCTTCACCACCAAAGCTTGTCAGCGCTATGAACTAAGTAAGGTTCAAAGAGCGGATGGGCAGCTTTAGAACGAGGTGACAGGTCATGCTGCAGCCATTTTATCGGCAGGACCTGGTCCTTTCCCCCCTCCCGCCATGGCAATGGCCGCCTCCCTGCAGCACAAGGCCAGGCCCCACCTCTTTTCATACAGCTCGGTGATTGGCTGCTTGCCCTTGTATTTCTGAGGCGGTCCTACCCACGTGACCTCAGAACACCTGCTGATTGGCTGCCTGTTTCCTCTGGACCAGGAAGCGCTCAGGCATAAAACAATGTAGGCTTTTCTTTCGCATATATGAATATATGTACATAGCTGAAGGAGGATACAAATACCTATAAATATTTGTGTTATTTATTCATGGATCAACTTCGTAAATATTTTTATACATGTGCCTATTTAGTGTGTGTGCGCATGCACTATATCTATTAAAAAATTTATAATTTAAATAGACATCCATAAAAGTGCAGGTATAAGTTGGATAAATGCTCTTTAATAAGAGGTAATGAAATGAACTCCGCTACTTAAAGAGGGCCTGCAGGAAAGATGGGGAGGGACTCTATCAGGCAGTACAGCGATAGGACGAAGGGTAACAGTTTTAAACTGAAAAGAGGGTAGATTTAGATGAGGTATTAGGAAGACATTCTTTATTCAGAGTGTGGTGAGGGAATGGAGGAGGTTGCCCAGGGAAGCTGTGGAGGCCCCATCCCTGGAAGTGTTCAAGACCAGGCTGGATGAGGCTTTGAGCAACCTGGTCTAGTGGGAGGTGTCCCTGCCAGTTGCAGGGGTGGTGGAACTAGATGACCTTCCGGCTCGCTATTCTATGACTCAATGAATAATGGAAGTTTAAATGTGAATGGAAGTAATTAAACAAAAGCAAAGGTCAGGTTCATGCCCCCTGCTGTCTCAGGCTGCGAATCAGGCCCTGTTTGGGGCTGGGGGCAGTTAAAGAGGGCAGGGGCCTCTGAGCAAGCTGGAGTGTGCCCTAGGGCTACGGATCCCTCCATTAGGCCACCAAGGTGTTGTCAGGGCCCTGTGGGCACTGCCAGTCCTGCCCAGCAGCCCTGGGCTCTTGGAGAAAAATGGACCTGCTCTGTTGTTGCACTGGACTTTTAAGCAGTGCTTTCCTCCAAACTACAAGTAGTGGTAGGATTTGGGACCTGAAGACCCCAACTAGGTAACATGGTCATCACTCCCTTAAATAGTCGCTGACCAAGTGGATCCTGTCCCCTGGATGACTCACAGTTGTCCCAGAGCCTGGGTTGTAGTAAAGGCAAGGGTCACACAGTGCACCTTGAGGGATTGTAAAGCTCTAGGCACAGGCATACAGGGGTGAGGAAAGCTGTAGAAATGCTACCGTTGCACTCCAGGGTCACATGTCCTTTGGCACGCTCCCATTGGGCAGTGGCTGCATCCTTATGGATAAATCACAGGAGGGTGCGTCAGAAGAAAGGATAACCATATGACCTCTCTGGTTCTTGCAATGGCCATGTTGGAGCAATGGAGCTCGCTCCAATTTTACCCCACAGAGAATGTAAACCAGTTTGGGAGATTGGCATTTTGTAGCATTTTACTTAATACACTGAAGCTGCAAAACAGCATCTTCTTTCTGCCTGTAGTCTTCAAAATACGTAGCTGCCTTTCTTTTTTTCTTTTTTTTCTTTTTTTTTTTTTTTGGTCAGCATCTGCACACCAGGCTGGACAGCCTGAAGATTCCTGCTTCTGGCAGAGGCATAACTTTACAAGATCCAAGGAAAGGATGTTGCCTCTCCTTTCAAAATGCCGGACCTCATAGGTTTCACAAACTCAGTAGCCCTTCTCCAGAGCTGTGTTCAGTTGCAGGGAGCCCCAGGTGTTCTGTTCATTGCTGTGGATGCAGAGGGCCTGGCAGGTTTCAGACAAGGTGCAGCACAAGGGAAGCGATAGTTTGCCATTTATGCTTGTGTGAAGCACAGGGGAAAAAGAGCAGCACAGAAAAAGGAAATAACTTCTGCAGACCTTGATACCCTGGGACTGTTGCTGAATAATTTCCTAGCATTTTTTCCTCCTAACGGAGGACAATGAGTATATTAACACGCAGCAGGTCCTTGAACAAGAAGATCCCGCTCAGCACCACCTTCCTGTGTACAGACCACTGTTTTTTCCTGGTGCTCTCTTGCTCTGCTCAGCACTTCTGCATCAGTCAGACCCCCTCGCTGCTGTCTCCAGCAAAACAGAGAAAAGCATCACTGGTCGGTTTTAGCTCAGTCACACAGCACCACCTTTTGTCTGTAAAGTTAGAATGGGGATAGGCTGCAGCGTCCTGCATACCCCACTCCCAACAGCTTTTACTGTAGCCAGGTGGAAAGTCTGATCACATCTCAGCTCGCTCTGACTTTGAACAAGTGTACTGACCCAGTCTGAAACTTTTTTCTGAATTCATAGTGCTTAAATTAAGAGTGGAGGACTCTAGTTGAAGGTGTGTGCACAGAGAGCTTTGAGAAAGAGCTGAGCAAAATCACCAGGATCACACATCTGGCATGTCATCAGAAACTTGATCTATACCCCAAACAAGCACTTGGTGAGCTTCATGCAGCAATACCTCATGCAAATTAACAAAGCTGTGCTTTTCTGCATGCTGCGTAGCCCTGAAACTCGGGATGGACCTTTCCTTCTGCCGTGTGTGCTCTGTGGAAGCCACGGGTTGCACTGACGTCCTCTCCACAACCCTCTATACACTTGAGGGTAGGAGTAAAGACAGACTTTCAAATACATACCCTGGGGACTTGGGAGGGCAGCTGCTTCTCCCATAAGTGGTCTAACAGGGCAATCTTGACTGCATGCTGGGTTTTCTACCTCTTCTTTGCTGCATTGACCAATGGAAAAGAAAACGTACAGAAAAGGCTGCATCTCGGGCATAGTTGCAAGATCCTCCACCACCATGGGCAAATGGAGTTCATCCCACCACCCACCATTCTCTGCGTGACACCTCCACGTCAGCCAGCTCTTCTGGTTTGCAAGGGCATTTTTTCCAGATGCCCCCCGGGGCCTGATGATTTTTACCCGGCACTGTTGGCTTTTCTCTCCTCTTCTTTCAAAACCACAGATTAGAGTGAACAACCTCCAGATGGAGCTCATGATGCACAGACCTCACTGTACCTTAGGTCTCCGACCTGCAAGGAGGGAATCCTGGCTGTATCTGTGGGTATGGTCCCCCAAAGAATGTTTCCTCTTGCTTGTCTAAGGAAAACTGAAGCTACATGTAACACTTCACTTTCTGGAATGGAAAGGAGCATTCACAAGGTCCTTCAAAGCATTCAGAGGAACGTAACACCTAATTTGGTTACCTACTCGTCGGACTGGGTTTACAGCACTGTAAAAAGCTACAGGACACAGAGAGATGTCATTAACAAGTAGACCATCCTGTAGCCAGCTCACAGGCCTTGCTCCAGCATTCAAAAAGTAATTGTTTAAAGCTGCTATTTCCTGCACAGAGCGTGCAATTAGTTGGTATTTTCTTTGCAACATGTGTTTACCTCATTATCATACTTACTTTCCACTGCCACAAAACTTCCAGTTCTGTATTCACCTAATAAATACTCTTAAATTTATGGGGCATCAATGCCCTAAGGCCCATGATCACCTAATATTTGGGCAGCTGGCTGGAAGATATTTTGGTTTGCAGTCCTATGCATAAAGCGACATATATTTAGATACCTGTATAGCAACATATTCTGCTGTTCTAGGGCACAGAATTATACATACACACTCAGCATAGCTGTAGACATGATATGGGGGGGAGTTAGGTTTATTTTTTACGTCCTGAAAATGAAGTGCTGTCTTAGGAGCTCTCAGTTTCATTTTCAAAGTGAATGTGAGGTAAGATGTGAAAAACATTCTTTAAGTTAAAGGAAAGGTTTATATATCAGCCCAATTTGCTTAATTATGCTTTTAAATTGTGGAAGTGTTTTGTTGATTGTGCAGCTGTGTGGATGTATATGCAGGTGTATACACACTTTCAACCATGAATATATTGCTTTGTTTCTCTGCTTTGACCTGCTAAACCACTTGAAACTCAAGTTTATGCTTTTGCTGGACGGAGTCTGCTGAAACTGCAGTCTTAGGGCATTTCAAGAGACTCGCCTGTTTATGCTGAGTACCTGTTTCGAATCCAGTTTCTTGTAACACCTCGAAATGAGATATGCAGGCTAAGAATAGCATATGATATGAACCCACCTGCAGGTGATTGCTCAAGGGAAGTCTGAGATCAGGTTTGGAACAGCAGTTCAACACTCACCTGCGCTGGCCCAAGCAATGGGAGAGCCTGGACGCATGGTAGAAGGCTCACCAGCTCCCCCAGGCTCGAGGCAAAGGCACCGAGCCCCCTTTTTGTAGGGATCATGTTTATACCCGTCTATATAATGATATGCTTGCTGAAGTCTTGACCATATGGTCAGTACTTTGGTTTGAATGCAACACGTGGACTCTGACAAAAATTGACATTCATGTGAACTGCAAAAATCTTCATACATAAGGAAATTTTTAGAGCTGGTGTATGTAATACAAGCGGAGCAGAGACTGCTCCAAAAGGGCAGTTCCAAAAGGGTAAGATTTACCCAGGGGCTTCTTATGCTTTCTTCTGTTTGGCAATCAATTATTTTCTTTTCATGCAGAAGTCAGGGACTAGCAGGCACCTTTTGAAGCAGTTCCTTCACAACAGCTTTTCCTGATTTAATTTGATCTTCTGTCTTTTCTCCCACCAGACTTGGTTGGGTCTGTTTTGCTGCTGCTGGCACTCCTCTGTTCTGCCATTGCTTCTCCTGTACCTCAAGTCCAGTTCAAGCTTCATCGTTCCCCGTAGGGCAGAACATCATGCTCAGCATCTTCCTTTTTTCATCTTCATCCTAAAGCCCACCTCCACCTTACCTGTACCTCAGAACATCCCCTTCATCCTTTTGTCCTGAGTTGCACAAGTGGTTTTGCTGGAAATTGAACTTAACCAGAAACCAGCCTGAACCAAGATTTTCTCCCTCCCCCAAGCAGAAACTCAATCTCTATTTCGGAGTTTTGTGGGGGGCCTCCAGTCCCAGTGGAATGTGAACCAAATATCTTTTTGTTGGGTGCCTGTCTCCCAGCTGCCCCTTTTCTTTGGGAGCCTGTTTTGGGGGTCCATCCAGTGAGGAACAAAGTGGGCAGCATCTCTGGCTAAACCTGGTGCCGCCTGCTTTAGTTCCATCCCCAGTCTGAGCCTGCTGGCTGTGCGCTTACCTCCGCCAGGAGTCAACCGAAAGGGTTGGCTCCCACACTGAGAGCTGTCCCGGGCAGGAGGTATGTTTTCCATTCGGGCAGAGCCGAGCAGGCTGCTGGGTTAGGAGCTGGCAGTATGAAGTGGCACAACACTAGGCAGCCGGTCAGCCAAATCTCTCCCTTGTCCTCCCTAATGAGAGTGGAGTCAGGCAAGGTCTGAGATTTGTTCTCATAAATTTCTTCGGGGCCAGGGGGTGGGGGGAAAGGCAGAGCTGTTAGTTCATGATACGGTGGGATGATGTTTTTTTGCAAAAGGCCAGAGGAATATTCATGATAAATCGCATAACTTACTAATTCTTTATACCCCAACCATAAATAACCACCCCATTCCCACCACACCTCTTTAAGAAACAGCAACCCAGACTGCGCCCTAACAGCAAGGCAGCAACATCCTAATTGCTCTTTTATGCTAGGGTAATTATAACGGGCTCTGTGGTGGAAAGATGATTTACTTTCCAGTGTTGGAAGCACAGCTGTAAGTACACAGAGCTTCTCTGTGCCTCCTCCCGAAACAGCTTTCTTGGTTTCTCAGGTGTCTCGCCACAAAACAGATGAAGCCATTTTCTCTCTCCAGATTAGCAGGTTTGCCCGAGAACTGTCATCTGCTCTCGCAAAGCAGTCAGACAAGGAGACACGCCGTGAAGCGCTGATGCTCTGCAGAGTCTCTTCTGCTGCTCAAAACACATAGACAAGTATTAAAGAGGTTAGGCTCGGGCCCAAGCAGAATCAACTACTGAGTTTGCATCCTGACTCGCTCCCAACCTCTGACTTCCCTATGGCATTTACCTCTTGCCGCCCAAAGTGCCCGGCAGTAACATGTGGCTAATTTCACAGAAATGCAGCTGTAGTCAATAAGTGAAACCTTGATCTTTCTGAAAGACACTGCTACTAGGTCTAGGAATTCTGTGAAGAGCTTTGTTAGCCAGAATTGAAAGGTGCCATGAAGTGTCTCCTCCCCCTGAAAGATGGGGGTGGTGTTTGGGGTGGGAGGGTGAGAGGGGAGATGGCAGGATCTCCCCTGGGTAGGAAAAGGCAGAATTCAAGCTACGCTTGAAATGACTACAGAAAAGCTTTCTAGATCTTTGGATAGTCGCGAAGAGATAGCAAACGGGCAGAAGGCAGAATTTTATTATGCCAAAAAAATTACCCTGCTTAGCTGTCGTGACACCTGGGTAATTAAAATCCTGTCTCAGATCAGGCCCAGGTTGTTTCCCAAAGACAAATGTGCTCTTTTTAGAGTACGGAGTAATGGTTAGAGGTTGCAGCTCTGACTGTATGATTGTTTTCATCTTATAAAATGAGAAAAACATGAATGAAAAAACCTCTAACATCCATTAAGGAGAGAATTGGCTGGGTGGTCCACTGGTACAGATAGTTTAATCTCTTTTATACTCTATCAGAAATAGACTCCGTGCCTGTGAACACTGGCCATATATTTCTCTCTAATCATCCTTTCACGGGCTAGATCACTGGCCGTATATTTCTCTCCAATCATCCTTTCACAGGCTAGATTACATCAGCTGTGGTCTGTTCGGGGACAGACTGACTATGAAATCTGGAGTGGCTTCCCCTGCAAGAGGATTGCTTCACAATCAAGCAGCTTCCTCATTTTTGCTTCTGTGCTGGGAGATAATTGGTCTTCATTCTTCGTATGGGTGTAAGCCTGAGATATATGCAGCTGCGTCCAAGAAAGTCCTGTACCCAGCAGCATTTTTCAATAGCTTTTCTCCAGTCTCATAGAGCTGATCTGTGTTGGCTATATACAGAGAGAGAAGCAGAGTATCTACAAGCAATATTGTTATCTTGTTTAAAAACAATATAAAATTGACAGCAAATCAGATTTTATTGTCGTATCCTGCCTCCCCTCTATTTGGAATTTGCTGAAACGTGTCACAACTGTAAGGTTACCCCAAACCAGTTAAACTCTTTTAATAATGACTTGCCTTTGTCTCGACTAGCGGCAAAGATTTGCTTAATGTTCTGTTGTGTTTTTTTAACAAGCATCCAGCGTCAATGGGACTTCATTAGAAGAGGTTTTTTTAACTGCAGTTCTTGCTCCAATTTGTACTTTGTAATAATCATGTTTAAAGAGGAAAGAAATGTCATGTCCTAATCCATGAGGGGGGCATGTGTTTAAACAATACAAAGGAATTGGAGCTGTGCCACAGCAGGAGAAGAAAGAAAGTGCCAGATTCTCTCTGCAGCCGCTCCGAGTTTACTAGAAATAGGAATAGCTGCACGGGGCCAGACCAAGGCTCCACTTAGCTTGTTATCTCTTGGATGCACAGAAGAATATATATACACATATATATGTGTATATATACACACGTATGTGTATATGTCAGACTGTCCTCAGAGGTGCACAGTGGTAGGACAGAGGCAACAGTCACAAGCTGCAGGAAGGAAAATTCCAATTAGGTATTAGGAAAAATTCATCGCACCTGGAGTGGCTCAGCCCTCAACTGGAGAAGGGCCTGAGCAATCTGACCTGGGTTGGGCTGCCTTTCTGGGGATTAAACATGATCATCTATCTCCACAGGTGTTTTCCAGCCTGAATTATTCTAATTTATATCTATGTATATACAGACACATGCACATTTGTACAATATACAAAGATACATATATGTACGTATGTGGTACACTCCCTCTTCATACTCTGTATGGAAAAGGGTGACTTAACCTGTTGCACTCTTGGCTAGTCTTTTCAGTGAAAAGAGAGAAGACCTTTAGGACGTGATCCTCGTTCAGCGGTGCTGCTCGTGCAAGTTTCAGTGAAGAGATCATTCCTCCTGAATTGAGTAGGGTTCCTGGCATGGGCCGTTCTCATGGAAGGGATTGCAAAATATGACTTAGAACTGTAATTTAAAGTCAAACTAGAGAAAGCACGCTACAAAACAGATTTCCATGACCAGCTAAGCTGCTGGATCTTTCTTTTGTGAGCCTGAGGAAGTGTTTGGCCAGTGGATGAGGATGGCGGTTGTGGAACTGGAAGGTCAGATACTGGGGAAAATTATGACCTTTCTTCTGCAAGGAATGATAGTGTGAAATAATTGCTGTGCATGAGGGAGTGAACGGGCCGTTGTCTCTTAAACTCTAGTTTTAGTTTTTGCTTTGGATCCTATTACCTTTTGCACAGAAACTTAGTTTATTTCTGCATTCCCTTCAGCCTAAAGCAATTTATAGCTCTTGTTCTTCCCCTTGTGAGTGGGTGGGAAGCTTTTATTTCAGAATCCTTTAAATAACCAGACTGAATTTCACCCTCATAAATTTGCTCTCCAACACACATCCCCTTACTAAATAAGCAAATATTTTTCCTAAAACCAGTTTGGCTTATTCCTAGGTTGACCTTTTGTCAACAAAACATGAAGATATTATCGTGATTGGAAACACTTCTCTCAGGCCCATAAACCAGAAAACAAAAAGGGTAGAGGGGAGGAGGGAAAGGCTGGGACTTTAAAACCTCATTTTGGAAATGTCAACTGGGCAACCAAACAGCATGAATCATAAAAAGCAGTGAAAGATGCAGAGAAACAATGTGTGAACAGTTATTGTAGTGAAAGAGCTGGTAATTCATTGTATACATAACGAATCTGTCTGTTAAGCTGGGAAACAGTATTTCACTTAGTCCCAAGGCACAACCAGGGGTTTTCTGTGCAGCAAGCTGGGTTCAGATGGTATGGCCTCCTCAGGTGAGCTAGGGCAGGCAGAAGCTGCCAGGGTGCCTTGCAGAGGTCCTCAGCTCATGCGACACCACAAATGGCTCATGCCAGCTTTGCCAGGAGGGAAGCAAGGGATGCACAGGGTCCCTTCTCCAACCCAGCCGTTGTTGCCAGCTGGGTAGGCAATTTTCATGTTCCGCAGGTGAGGCAGCAGCTTCCCCAAGGTGCCTGTCACCTTCCTTTGCTGGTGAAATTAAAGGTAAGGGGTGTTTGCTCTTCATTCCCCCAATGGGAATTATCCTGGCCAGGGATGCCAGTCCTGCTACCTCCTCCACAGGTCCTCCAGATCTCTCCTGCCTCTGCTGGTCCCCAGAGGTCCAAGTACATGGGTTTGACCCATGGCAGGGGTGGCAGGATGCCCCAGTTCAGCCAAGTGTAGTTGGTGGGCATAAGCTGGTCTCTTCTTCCTCTCCCAGTCCAAGCCCAGGCAGGTGTCAAGTGAAGTGAGTGATTAGGCACAGCCTGTTCAAACAAGCTGCTTCATAAACCTAAATAGAGATCTTTCCAGAAGTTAAGAAATGCTGTTCCTGTGACTTTTGCAGTTTGAGTGTCATAACGAGGAAAGACCTGGGGTAAGTGCAGGAGAAATGGTTCAGTGAACTCCAGAGTGGCATAATTCTGACTAGCCAAAGCTTGCTACTCATCGTACAGATCTTCAGTAGCAGCAGGGCAGGATGACCTATTTCAGTGACCTCTCCTGGATGTGCCCCTTCCCAGCAGCACTGCTGAGCCAAGAGGCAGCATGGATTGCCAAATATGTCATGTTGAAAAACTGGGAAGAACATTACCCACCACCAAAAAAAGTTCCTTTTCAAGGGACTGGGAGGCAGCTGGACATTGATATAGCTTTTTCTCACCAACCTCCGACACACCAAACTTCTGGATCGACCAGCAGCTACTGATCCCTCCTTTTCCCTATGATACTCAATGGGTTGAGTAAACCAAACCAGGTTTGGTGAACAGGAGAGTCCAGTCCAGGCTGAGACCTCCTGGAGCAGTCTGGGTGTCATGTCTGTTCAGATACCCATCTTCTCCTGAATTTTGCTTTTCCCCTACCTTCCGGTGGAACATGCTTGCTCTGAAATATGCACAGGTGGGGCATCATCGACCAGAGCATGGCAATTGAAGGAGAAGGAACACGCTGAATGAAGTCTGTCACGGAGTCAGGTTAGGTCTGCTTCACCAGCAGAAGTTGCTCGCTTGTAGCAGTGCATCACAAGGAAGAGGCGGGCTGGGCAGCCGCAGGAGCAGGCAGACTGGTGGCTGTTTGAGCTGACTGCTCACGTAGCTACTCCGTCCTGCTCGCATTTTTCTTCCTTGCCTTAGACCAGCTGCATCCCGGGTGAGCCCCTGTACATCGCCACCAGCGCCATCCACCATCAGCTCCACAGTGACATAGGAGAGTTGGTGGAAAAACCAAATGGTGATTGTACGTTGCTGCACTAGAGGGTCAAGATATCACAAAAAATATACCCAGGATCAGGCCCAGGGCAGATAATGCCCGTTATCTGCCATGGTCAGTGGAGTGACTGGGGTCTGTCTCTGTTTTCGTGTCCACATTACAGCTTGCTATGCTTTTACTGGATGTCTCCCTACCATCACAGAGGGTAGAGAGGAGGGGGGGATGAGAATGCAGTTCTTAACAGATCTAGGGAAAGGCTGAAGCTGTAAATCAAGATCTTCAATGCATTTCATCTCCTTCCCTTTCGGTATTTAGCAAGAAAACAAATGCATACACAGGAAATAAGGAACAGATGCGCAAGCGCATCTCGGGACAAATAAATTAACATGCAAGTAAGCAGGCAGGCGAGAGCAGCAGTAAAGGGTACTTAGACCACACAGGCACCATCAACATGGGGCTGTATCTCCAAATATCGCCAACACCTGAGAAGGCCACAGCAAAATGAACTCTCCCATTTTTGTCTGTGCCAATCCCAGGCCAGGATTTTACCTATCAGTACCTGACGCTTTGATGACTGGATGAGTAGTGATGCTCCCCAAGAATAAACAGTCACTGAGTGATATGGGAAAGAATCAGAGGGGACCTCCCCAAGTTTGCTCCTTTTGGGGCAAATTCCCTCTTTCCATAGCAACTCAGCAAGCCAGGCAGAGCTTAGGGCAGGCTGTTCTTGGGTTTGAGTGTGGCCAGCACCTTTCATCTCCCACCCTGTTTATGGAAAGTGTTTTCTTTTTTCTTTTCTACTGGATCTATTAAGGTTGAGACATTCTTCCCTTGTCACCAGTGCTCCATAAATCCTCACCCACCAGCGTCCCAGGGCACCAGCCTTGCAGTGCTGTGCAGAACATGATCCTGCAGTGCTCACAGAAAAGCAATGTTGCCTTGATGAACTCCTCAAAGACCAACAGCAGCCCTTAGGCACTGCAGAGCCTTAGATGGCAGGGCAGGGTTTGGCTCTGGGCACCTGGATCACCTCAGGACTATATGCTTACCTTGCTCTCCTAGTTTCTGCCTTGTGTGCCTTAGATCAGCATCTCTCTGTGTGTTTTACTCAAAGGTCTGCTTATCTTTTCTGAATAAACTGAAGGGATCACATGGCACAATCACCACAGTGATTTGTACTTAGGCCGTGCTCGAGGACTGAGATGACATTTCTTTTTCCAGACCCATTTGCAAGGTTTCCCCGAGGTGGTGTTTGACCGGGGCTTTCACCCAAGGCCTGGGAGGTCCCCACTCTTCCTCCCCACTGCACCCTGCGGTGCCTCTGGGGATTCAGGGAGGCCGGGCAGCGATGGCCCCTGAGCCCAGTAAATTAGAGAACTGGTAAAAAATACTAGTGTCGTCCCTGTGATCAGGCCACTTCCTGCTGGGGAAGGGAAGGGAAGGGAAGGGAAGGGAAGGGAAGGGAAGGGAAGGGAAGGTCTGCTCCTCCTGCCTCACTTGCTCCAGATAACTGCACTCTGCTTTCCAGCTAGACCAAAGCATTTGGTTCATATCTGAGTTAATTCCTGTGTTCCCCAGATAGGGCAAACATCGGGCACTTGGAATAAAATAATCTGCACAAGGCCTCCCTCTCAAGTTACAAATGACACCAGCATGCTCGCTCTTTCTCTTACCCCTTCCCTCCTACCACAACACACATTGTTCCTCATCTGCCTCCTTTATCTGTCATCTACCTCCTCTGGACTTTGTTTTTCAAGTCCGAGCATCATTGTCTTTTCTCCTGATCCTCCCTCCTCTCCTCTCTTGCTGTACATTGCACAGATCACTCAACCATGCACTTAGGAGGAACTGGGCTTCATTAGGTCTCTTTAGTTATCGTGCTCTTCCATTACCTGTCCAGAGACATGCTGGAAGCACATTGCAGGCTGTCCTTCAGTGGTCAAGCGCTTTGGTGGGGTGTTGGCATGAAGGTCTTTGCAAGTCAACAGGAGAGGTCTGAAAAATAAGTAGCACCAAATGCTGGCCATCTTAAGCACAGCACAGTGTGCAGGCAGGAAGGAGGTGGTAATTTCCATTGTCAAGAGGGCATTTTCCTCTCTGTCCTCCAGCCTTTTGCTGGGGGGAATACTTATTTTTTCCTCCATGTCTCCAGATCAAAAAGACTATTGCCCCTTCCTGCCAAAGAGACCATCCTAATGTGTATCTATGTGGACTCAGAAGTCCTTGGCTCACATCAACTGCTGAAGTTTTTGCTGCTGTGTGGAGGATTCCCTGAGCAGTCTGCTCTGCTGAGTCTTGCTCTTTAATCACAGGACAACACAAATGGAAGGGACCTGCTGGGCTGTATATAGTCCTTTGCTGTCACAGGCAACTAGGTCATAAAATTTTCCGCAGAGACCAATCCTTACCTCTGTGGAGCTATTCTGGGGAATGTTAGGTTAGCAAGAGTAATATTTATGTTAAGCATGAGCGAGAATCAAACCTCAAGCGCAGGTTTCAGTCCTGGTTCAGCATTTTCTGAGCCCAATGCCAACAACATATGAAATCTCTAAACCTTCAGGTTTGCATTTCGCACTCTGTCTTACATGAGCGTGTGCCTCCAACCAGGCTATCTTGGTGTTCTGCAGCATAGAAATAGCAAGCTTGCATTTAGCTGGAAGACCCTGCCCAGGACTCCGATGTATCACCCACTGAGTGGGTCCCAAAGTGCATGACAGATCATGGAAAGGTTTCTAGAAACCACTTCGGGTCCTGCTGAGAAGCAGCCACCTCTGAACACATTGCAGCACTCACTGAATGGCTTCCAACAATGTGAGAGCTTCATTTGTGAGACTCCTAAGGAAATTGCATCCAGTTGTCATTGCAAAAGAGGGAATTTAAGGCATGCACAATGTAATTATCCCCACTGGGAACTGCCAAAAACAACAAGGGTGGCACCCCATTGCTGTGAAGAAAAAAAAAAAAGCTGTAGAATATCTACTGCTGTGTGTGGCCAGGACTTTGATGTCCCATCTCCTCTGAGCACAGCCCTTCCCTGCAGCTCCCTCTCCGCCAACCTCCCAGGCCCTCTGAGTGCCGCAGGAGAGCAACCGACCAGGCTGGAGGCAGAGGCAAGTCCTGCCAAGCAGCCACAAGCTATTTGGCTGCCTGGTGTGGGAGCACGGACCTGTGCTCCACAGAAAAAGATGCCTCGGGGTTAGGCCACCAGCTAAAGGTTTGAAAGGTCAAAATTTCATTTCTAACATGCTATCAGCAAATCACTTAGACCCAGGTAGGTGTTTAGGTACTGAGTTCTCCTGGATTTAATTGGGAGTTTGATGTCTAAATACTTTGGAGGATCTGTCTGTGAAATGAGGATAACGGCACCTCAGATTTTCACAGAGATTTTGCGAGGAGACAGAAACTCCACCTGGTGAGGTGGTCAGCACTGGCAGTCACAGGAAGGTATGCCTTAGGGGCATTGCCCTTCTTCACCAGGAGCTCCCAAGCCAGGACCAAAGCAAGAGGCTCAGTGCCACCACACTGCTGCTGCCCTGCTGTCCAGAGGACTTCTTGTTGACATCCACAAGCCACAAGACTTCCCACTTGGGTAGCTCGCTGCTTTTACAGATGTCCTGCCACAATTAGCAGAAGACAGCCATCACTGGGCTGTTAGGCTGGAAAGGCCAGGGAAATCACTCATCTATAAGCTGTCCCAGGCTTCCCCACTGCCCTCTGGGCTCTGCAAAATGTCTTTTGGTGTCACCAGATTGTGAAAAGACCTGGGAAACAACACCTGGATCAGACCTAGGCCTCCTTAATCTGTAAATGTCCTCTTCTTTTTTCTCTAACCCAACTCCTCTCCTCCCAGAGTACAAAGCAAAACATAGCAAAGAGCTCTGGGGGAGGCTGGGCCTGGAAGAGGCTCAAAAGAACCTAATCTCATTCTTCTGCATATGTTTTTGCTCCGTATAGGCTTTTGTATATGCTTTTGCTCCAGATGTCAGCAGCAGAACTGAGCAGTCAAGCTGCGGGCAACAGAGCAGCTGGAGAGGCGGTGGGGCTGTCACGAGCATGCTGACCAGGCGGGTGGGCATCCCGTGCAGGGTGGCATCGCTCTCACTTTCCTCCATGGCAGCACCTGGGCTTCGCTGGCATTTGCAAGGCTATTCCCAGCTGACACTCTGCCGGTGTGAAAGACAGCTCGGCCCCCAGTTTTTAAGAGGAGCTATGTCTTGTCTGATGTGCCATGAGGAGGACAGCTCAAGTGAAACCACTGGATAGGTCTGACCAACAGCTGGAGCCAGACATCATGGGCATGACACAGCCCTTCCAGCTGCCAAAATGTAGGAAGCGTCCGACTGATAATCAGGTGTATAGTGAAACAGCCGAAGTCCACACTGCTTAACCTCCAGCATCAGCTCTAGGTTTCAGTAGTTTTGATCTGTGTTGTTTTGATCTGTGTGTTAAATAATACCAGTGCTTTACTGAAAGTACATTTGCAGAGGTTTGACAGCAATTAGACTCATATGTATCTCTCGCATGGGAGCTCAGCTTCAGTGAATATGGTTTCAATAATCAAGTGGTATTTTGTTTACATGCCATAATTATGGTATTAAAATCTATATGCAAACCTCCCTGGAGACAACAATCTTTTAATGTACGGAGGTCTTTGCAACTGACGGCAGGATGCAGAGGTAAAAGGTGACAAGATGGATGTGATGTGCACACCAGTAAGACTAAGCACCACCACAAACACAGCTGAGTGGGGTCCCTGGTGTCCAGCAAGACAGGAATGCCTTCCAGCTCTTCAGCTGAAAGCTACAAGATGGCTAGCTGAAATCCCTGGAAGATGAGCACTAGCAGGAGACCAGTTTGGGATGCTCTGTCACCCAGCAGGGTCCCAGCATGAGGGCCTCATAGCTGTGGTTGTAATCTTCACACAGCTAGGGCTCACATTTAGCATGAAGATGACTCTCCCCTCAAGGGACAGGATGTAGGATCCCGAATCTTAGCCTTTTAAAATCACCTAGGGCTGCCAGAAAGGGCTCAGAGTTGCACAGGGGAATTTATCTTGTGGAATAAAGCTTCTGGGAGAACCAGAGGGAATTTCAGAGGACTGACAAAGACAGTGTGGTTCAGCATCAACTGCCATAAATCAAGCACAAGTGGTTCAGTACCAGTTCTGCTTCAAAAGCCTTCAGCACCTCACTTTCCCCCTCTGGATTTGTATCTCCCACCTCGTGGCTGTCTTCTCCACCCGCAGGGTGAGCTTTTGGGAGAAAGAAGTTGATACTGAATTTTTGTCCCAGATATTTTGCCTAGCAAGTCACAGCCAGTGCCCCAGTGAGGACATAGCCAACACATTTAGCCTAGGAGATAAGAGGTGGTGAGGGGAAGTATCTTGAGATCTTATGTTTTCCCTCAGTTCTGAATGTGGACAACCCTGTCCCGTTCCAGGGCAAAGTGAGACCATGACAGCGCAAACAAACCTCTGTCTTTCCACTGGAATGGGGGGGAAAGAGCTCGACGCAGGCAAATAAAGGTGAAAAGAAGTTGCATTTTCATGCTTTTCATCTCTCCACATCACACTCCTTGCTTTTCCCTGCCACCCCTATCGTCACTCCAGCCACGCTGCAGAAAGGAGTGACTGGAGACTGCCCGGTTGGGGTGTCCTCATCCAACCTCAGCCCAGGGGTTTGCTGGGGAAGGTCAGTGTACAAGGTCTGAGTGAGGGCTGAAGCTCTGGGCAAACTCCCCGCCCAGACCCAGGCAGAGGGGTCTGCTCGGCAGTGCAGGTACATGCTGTGCCTGCCCGCGGGCACCGTCACAGCCACTGCCTGGGCACATCCTGCTGGGGACGTGTCAGCCTCGCTGTGCCGGTCAGCTGGACATCACTGCTCCGGCTCTCTGGGATGCATTGCACGAGCAGCTGAGCAGGATCCAAATAACTGCTCCTCTCTTTAAAATCTGTGGCCACAGAGGAGAGTTAATTTCTTTGTCATGTGTTGAGTTGATGACTTTCCTCCAAGCAGAGGAGTTGTGGGGAGAGAAACAGTCAGGGGCTGAGATAAAACGGTACCTCCAGTAATAAAAGCGAAGCAGATTTGCCTGTAGTGAGTTTTCCTTTCCGAGAGTCGTGCCTGGATAATCTCAGTTTCTACCTAAGAGATAGCAGAGCTGTCAGGACATACTCCATGTGGCCACACAAGAAAACACAGACGTGACCCCTTGGCTCTTAGTAACGAACGTAAGGGGGAGGGGGGAAAAGCACTAGCAGGGGAAAGAAAACAACAAAACCCAAATTCATTAAGCAAACAAATGTAAGAGCTCCTAATTTTACTCTGTAATTTACATGCCTGGCCCCCTTCCTATTTCTTCCATTTTTAATCTACAACAAGTATCTCTGAACTGTGCTGAGACAGTAAATCTGGGCCCCTTTGAAGACCTTGGGCGGCAGTGCAACAACAATACACTTTATAAACTAAACATTTTAGAGATTCATTTTCCCTTTGATCTGCAGCATGGTACCCCCACTGCACACGCATTTGCACACCGACGCACACACACATCCTGCTGAACCCACCATGCTGGGGTCTACTGTTCCCTTGCCACTGGCGATGGACATCAGAGAGGTCATAGCTGGACATAATATACAATATACACCCTCGCAGAGACGCACACAGTGAGCAAAGCCTTTTTGGTAAAAGAACATACAAGATGTGACCACTCCAAAATCAGTAAAAAGTAGAATTAATTGTTCAATGGTAGGGGCAGGAAGTGGTTGTAAGCAGTTTTAGAGTTGGTTTATTTTTAAAGTACAGCGAGAGAAAAGGAAAGAAACTTTATTGCATGATAGCTTTCTCGTACCCCCAGGGACCATCAGCCGGGTCATGTCCATGAGATCTACTATGCAGACTTCAGCCCCTGAACTAGCAGAGTGAGGGCAATAGCTATTTGTCACCCTTTGTGCAAGCCTGCTCTGGACACTCTGCCTGGGGGTCTGACAGACAACTGTTGACAGTGAAAAAATAACAAGGCACCGATCACTTCGCCACTCTAGTAGCTGTACATCTAAGCCTCCATGCCTCCCACAGCTGAAGGGATGCAAAGCATTTATGAACTGGATGTTACTCACCACTACGTCACACACCTACTTCCCAGATACAGCTCCCCTGGGCCAGCAATACGGCTGTAGATTAGCAAGCGATCATGATCTCTAAGCACAGCAATTTGGGGCAAGAAATAAAAAAGTCCACAGCTCAAAGAAAATCTGGTGTGAGAGGAATGTGTGGCCCATGCTCATATTTCCTGGTTACAGTGATGTGAAGTCCCCATTTCATCAGATCAGTCTGCAGGAGTCAATACTCACAGAGCCTTGTAGCAGTAGGCTGGGGTGATCGATTCTGCTGAGCCAGAAAAGAGCTTGTCACATCTGGTGGCATCCTGGCCTCTCCTCTGAAGACTGTCAACCAAGAGCTGACCTGGATTGAACTCCTTTGACTTACGTGAAGTGACAGGATCACAGGAGGAGCGAGGAGGTCCGTAAGCATATCGCCTGAGCTGCAACTAGATCAGCTACAGCACTTGCTGTGTGATGTGTATGTTGGAGATCGAAGCGTGGTGTTAAATCCTGGGGAACAGACAGAAGGTCGCTGGCTCTCATTCTTACTTGTTTTCTTGATGATCCAGCCTCTTGGTATCCTGCCACTCTGCAAGAAAGGATTCAAACTCCAGAATATCAACTTCTACTGAAGGTGAAATTTCCTATCTCCTGACGATAGGAAAGCACATTCAAAGTATGAGATGAGGTTAATTAAAGCAATGTTGTCTTCCTGAGTCTGAAGAGAGTGTGAAGCAACAGCTGAGAGAGGTGTAAAAGCCTTTATTCCACATAAAGTTCCTAATTCTGGGACAACAATTGATTTAAGTATCACTGTTCATTTTACTAGCATTTTAGCAGAAATATCCAGCTTAGATGTCCATGCCAGGTCTTAAATAACCTCCTATGCTTTCCCTGCTGCCATATTGCCTTTTGTTCAATTGTCTGTTCAATTGCCTTTTGCTCGGTAACAAGATCTTCAGCTTCTTCCCTGTGATTTTTTAATGGAGATACAGTTTGCCAGTGCATCAGTCTGGTAGTGTGTCAAAACAGGGAGCTGCCCAAATGAGTGAAGGGGGTCGGGAAGAAGAGAGAGGGAAGGGTGCCCAAACCTCATTCCAGAACTAACATGTTTTTTTGGGCTCATTCCTGCCACCTATGCCCAAAACAGTTGGGTTGTCACCAGGAGTTTTCCCCTTGCTTACTTGCTTCTTTCCCCCTCACTTACTTAACTTTTCCCCTCACTTATTTTGCCCTCACTTACTGCCTGGGGAAGAGCTGCACCAGCCACACAGACCCGTGGACCCAGAGGAGCAGGTCAATACCTGCAGTTTATTGAATCAACAGAGTCCTCCAACCCCTGCCCTCCAAAAAGCAAAGGAAGGACACAACCCAATCGTCTGACACAAATTAATTTCCTGGAAAGACGGCAGAGCGAGTTAAAAGCACAGGCGAGTGCACACACGCAGAGCCCAAACCCTGAAACCTGACCCGGCACAAGCTGCTGCGAGCAAGCCTGACATGGGGGGGATCCAGAAAGTTCTCCATCCCCGCGGGAGATGGAGGCACACCATGCTGCCCCCTCGTTGGTTCAAGTCAATAGGCGGAGGGAAGCACTGGTGTTTGGACAGAAGCAGGTCACAGGCTGAGCGAAATGCTGTGTCCCCCGCTGGCCTTTATGGGTCCCTCCGTAATAACTTTCCAGGCTCCTTTTAGCTGTCTCCAAAGGGCTCACTCTCCAGCTGCTTCTCGGGTCCTCCTCACACTAACCCTGCCCAGCAGACGCCAGCGAGGACACCCCTGATTTGCCAGGTCATCAGCAAAAAGGGATTCAGGCGCTGGATTGCCCTCTGATTCTTTGAAGAGGAGCTACAGACAGCAAAGTCTTAAAGAAATACTTCTCAGGCTTTTCCATCTTGCTTTCAGGGTGCAAAGAAGTGCCAGCCTTCAGGGCCCAAACAGTGAGTTTTGCAGCCCAGGTGTACTACCAGTGAACTACCCCTGAGGAACTGCAGAGGAAGTCCAAGCTTCAGGCAACTCTCCCAACCAAAGTCAGAAGACCCTTCTTAAAATGTGAGATCTTTTTTAAAGGGTTGATTTCTTTGGTTTGCTTTCTTGCTTTGAAGGGTACATGCAAGCTTTCCTCTCCCCTCAGGAGCCCTGTTGTCTCTGCTCTTAGGATGTGAGAGATGAGAGCCACGTGTAATCACAGCACTCCAAGAGCTGGAGCTTCAAGAGTATTCAAAGAGCAAACACCAAGGGCTAGAAAAGTGGGACAAGTTTGTCTCTGGTGTCTCAGGTCACATACAGTGCCCGGGAATGGTTGGGGGTGGCCAGTGTTTTCCCCCAGACAATTAATTCTACTTTCAGACAGTACACATGGAGAATAAGTATAGGACTGAATGCTGGCTGCATCCTCTGTGTGGCATAGAATTTAGGGGGACGTCACTTTTGACCCTCCCTGCTCACAATGTGCCCCTCAGATGCCACCCCAGCACACCAAGCCATTGTACAACGGTCACACAGCAAGGGTGTGACGCAGATATCAAAGTCTGGTGGGCTGCTGCCACTTGGGAAGGCCTAAGGGCATTCCCAGGTCCTGGCTGTAATGCTCTCTGTTCAGAATCAGAGGAGCTCAGAAATCAGGGCTGAAAGACCTGAGGGAAAAGACCTCAAGAGGTTGTTTCATCCAACGCTGGTCCCAAGAGAGCATCAGCTGTCCCTACACTGGTCCTGACACGTTTGTCCAACCTCTTCTTTAAGACACTTCCACTGATGGATTTCCACCACTCCTTTATGTGATCCCTTAGCAGGGATGACCTAGTGCATGCTTAACAGCTTGGGCAGGGAACAGAGAAAGTAAACACTGGAGTGGCTTTACTTTCCAGGCCAAGAGAAGAAAGTCAAACAGAAGTAAGGAGAAGGATGGGAAAGCTGAGAGCAACAGCAAAAAATCTGCAAAGATTTTGATTCATGTCTCCTTCAAGCCTCCAAGAGCTACACTAAGCCCAATGTTTCTCTCCTCACATCTGGAGGCCCAAGAGGCTTCCAGATGGTCTACAAATGAAGACTCAGAGCCATGTCAGCACTCCAGGAGGTCACATCACCACTGGGAGGTGATGCGTGAGACCGTGACTGTAAAACCTCCATCTTTGTCACAACCCAGCGCTGACCCCAGGAGTAAGATTGTGTTGGGGAAGACAGTCACTGGCATGTGGCACTGCTCCTTCCCAATTAAAACAGCCTCTTCAGGTTGTCAGATGCTGGTGGTGTCAATGCCATGGCCTTGACACCGCGGCAGCTATCTAGCAGTTGCCTTGTTTCCGTCCGAGGTTTCCAAGCAGTTACAGCCCTGTAATAGCGGAGCAACTCCGCTCAGTACACTTCGACACTACCACTACTGTTGATCTTGGCGTATTATTTATCCATCTTCCCAGCCATAAATTTCCTTCCTGGACTCCGTGACTTGCTTTATAACCACACTCTTTGCGCTGAGACTGGAAAGCCCTGGGGGCAAGACCTTTGCCTCCGCGCTTTCTATTTAGGGCTATGCGGCTTTATGATACTAACAGAAAGGGTAACTTCCCAGATGACTTTGCAGCCAGCACAGAAGTTTTTTGAAATGCTACTTTTTGGCTACTTAGGAAGTCACCGATAAGAGCAGGGATAAATCTCAAGCCCGAGCTGCTACCACATGAGGAGGCAGAGATCCTGGTAGGTTGCTTGCAAATATGACCTACAACACACCATAAAGTCTTTCCCCTGTTCTCCCAAGTGCATCAGCATGAAAGTCCACCCCAGAGTCTCATTACTTGGCCTCTGTTTCCCAAGCTTAAAGCCCTGAAGGAGGTGAGTAGCCCCACCGTATTATCACCAGAGGCTCAGCTGCCTGCACAGATCTTTGGAGCAAGATTTGGGAGCTCAAGCAAGACCAGGGTTTGCACTGCACACGTTAACGCCTGTCTCTCAGAGAGTCCCAGAGTTCGCCGGGCTCCTGCCTCATGACGATGACCTCAGAAGGGCCAGCCATGACAGCAGGGTGCCAGCATCAGTTGGCTCACGCTCCGTTCCCCCTCTCGAAGTCAATCCTTCCTACCAGCCACCTTGCTCTGGACCTCTGCGAGCAGTCTGCTGTGGGTCTCTTTTCATTGGGGTGAGTAAATTTGAACAATGCTTTCCATCCCTGCCTGCCTCAGCTCAGAGGGGTCCCTTGAGTGTGCCATGAAAGGAGAGGCACATCTGGGCTGGATTACAGGGTGGTGCAGTGGCTTTTATAGCTACGGATTCCTGCATATGTTTCTGAGCAGGACGTATATACCCATACATCAAAACATGGAGAGCCCCCAGGGTTGAGGGCCCTCATTTATATGAGCCTTTCTTGGTTGCCCCCTGTTTGGAGGGCTCAGCTACGGACACCTTGGCAGGCCAGGGTCAGGGGGGACAAGATGCTCTGGGCTGCTGATAACCAGCTCTCCCACTGGGCGTGGAGAATTGCTTTCTTTTGAGAAGAGGCCAAATGGAGGGAGTCATTTACACCATTGAGAGGTGGGTGTAACACCGTGATTTACTGGCATATTACAGCCACATAGGCACTGACTTCGCATGGATAAGGACAACTGTGAAGAAAACAAGGGAGGAGGCAAGGAGACTCAGCGTAAATCCACAGAGATCAATAATGTTACATCAGATTTACGCTGGTTAATAAACCAAAGGTTGCGGTCTGCTCTCCACAGCATTGGTTTATCACAGCTCCGGATTTTACACCACAGTCACTGAAACCAGGATCTGTCCCCTGAGGTTTTAGAAACAACCTTTTTCTCTCAAAAAAAATCTCTTTTTTAGCTATCTGTGGGTTGAGAAAACGAGACAATGATGTGTGGATGGAAAAGCAACAAAAAAGAACCAAATTAAAATTAAAACGCAGCAAGGCTCCAAAGAATTTACAGATGTCTCTCCTCTCCTTCCCCCCCTGCTTCTCCGTGGTCAGCTGTAAATATTTATCTGGCAGGCTGCAGTGAAAGGCATGGCCCAAAACACTTAATCACAATTTCAGCGTGGCTGCCCTCCAGAGCGCCCTGAACTTGGGGAATGGTGGGGTTTTTTCTGCAGCTTTGTTAGAGGAAGGTACCTCCATCCCTATGCAGGCAAATGAGTGCTTTCAAAAGCAATTCATAACATCTCCAACATCAGCTGCTGGATGCTTTGTTTTTCTTCTTTTTCATTTTTTTTTTTCTTTCTGAAGAGTCTGATTTTCTTTTTTAATCTCAAGTGAGGGAGATGGGCAAGTCCTGCCACCCCACCACCAGCAGCACAGTGCCGATTGCCAGACAGAAGTGTTGAAGGGGGAAATGTGAAGTTGGACTGGATCAGTCAGGAGCTTTGAGAAATCTTCCCCAGAAGCAAAGGAATCATTTTATTACTATAATTCACCCCAAAGTGTTTCACAAGTGTTGATGAGACACGACCCTATCTTCCCTGGCAAGGGTGGCTGTCTCTAGGGTGGAGCCTGGCAGCTTCTATGGGGCGCTCCGCTCCACTCGGCAGAAATTTGGGACAAGTGGAAGCACTGCCAGAGGTTGGGAATTGTAGGGGCTGCATTTTTGAGGATGCAGGGCAAGAAACACCATTGGCCCAGGGGCTGCTGTGCAGCCAGAGGCTGCCTGCAAAACCAGGAGCAAATCCCATGGGACCAGGGACCTGTGAACCTCGCTCCCTGGTTTTCAGTCCTAGTCTGCTCTTCTGACTCTTATCTCCCCTCAAGAACATTGGGAAGATTTCCCCGTCTTCAATTGCACTTGCCCATGGCAAACCATTCTTTAGGGCTCTAAACCCCATATGTTCATATTTCTCTGTACTGCTGTTTACGTTTTTTCCTGCTGTGGCAATGGACCGCTGCAGAAATTTCCTTCCTGGTTGTTTCCTGGATGGATCCCATGTCTCCCCAGCCCCTCACATCCCCACCACACCACGCTGCCAGCGGCCAAAGCTGAGGATTACTACACTTCGGGTCGTGTTTGGAAACAAAGTCAAAACACTTCCAGCAAGTGCATTTAGCATGGCAAGAGCAGCTGCCTGCTATGGCTGTGGTTAAGGGAACACATTTTGTGTTTAAAGGGGAAAAAACCAAAAAAGCTCCCTCTGAACAGCCCAGCAAACACTTGCAAGTCTGGGCAGTGGGATGCAGCCCCGGGGAAGACAGGGACCATCTTGGATGGAGTCCCCTAGCTGAAAGACCAGCTGGACCTCCCAAGTTGGTAGTATTTAGAGATTCTGATGCAGGGTACGGATCATTGCCTTCAGCTAGCACCAATGTGACATGCAGGCTGCTCCTATTTTGTCCCATCCAAACTATTCTTCCTTTTTTTCTTTTAATTTCTTCCTGCCCTTTCCTCTCCATTCAAATCCAGAGTATTATCTAGGACCCATAAATACCCAGCAAAACGCGGCTGTTGACCTCTCTCAAAGGAGGCATTATGCTGAGCCTCTCCAAATGCCTGACTCTTCACTTTTTGATATGGAGGAGCTAGGAGAGGAGAAAGGGAAGACAGGACCGTAACACACAAAGCTGTGGCCCTGTGGGACCACCCTCAGGGTCTCCCTCTAAGTTTGCTCCACCCCCACAGCAGCTCAGAGGTTGGAGCGTGTAAAGAGGCAGCCAACATTCACTTTGTGTCCCAGCTTCCAGCCTCCCCGACCAATGTGTGGCAGAGTCTTCCTTGGGAGAGGAACCGAGATGTCCCACCAAAAGCTCTGTTTCTACTTCACCATGATTATTGCCTCAGCCTCCAGCTGAAGCACGAATATAGTTTGTTTTCACAGTTCTTTGCGATTTTCTGCAGGGAGTGGCACACTTTGGCAAAGCAGAGCCATGCATGACATCATATTTTCTTACTGGCCTTCACTGCACTGTGATTGCCTCACCACTTATTGCCAAGTAGTTGGTTCACCACCTGCTTTTTTTATCAGTCTGCCTTTATGCCTTCCGGGGCAATCAGATTCCCTTCACTTTTTCCCTCCTCGACAATGCTTCCAGTGGAAACGATGCTTTGTCGGCACATTTGCAAACGTGCAGAGTTCCTTGAAAAGGCAAGTCCACTTCTTGCAACAAGCTCATTTAGAGCAGGTGATCAGTAACCGCACGCATAAATTGCTCCGAGGTTAATCTATTATCGCATCAGTGGCCCTTGCAATTTTTAACAGACTCTCAGAGCCTAGAGAACTGTTAAAGCCTGCTCCCCTGCAAATGTAAATATATGAGAATCTCAGCTTCCTTCAAAAAATAAACAACCCTGTAACTCCCTTCTCTGCAGTAATTGTTGTGACTTTGCAATTGCAATGAGAAGGGAAGCTGAAAATGCGGCCCAGCTGTATCCAAAAGTTTTATAAAACCCAAACAAAGGAAAAGTAATCAAACTGCACAGTTTTTAATCTATTTTTAAACCAGTGCTGTGAGATTTGATGCCTTAGTCGGGATTTTTAAATCTCTGGGGCTGGTAGTACTGTAGGGGTTAACTGTGGGCACTGACACTGCTGGGGGTCGAAGGATGCTCTGGGTGCAGCATCTTCTCTTAGGGAAGGCTTTTCCAAAAGGCTCTGTTTGCTTTGACCAAAATAGGTTGCTGGCTTTTTATTGCACATGGGGCACTGCACCGTGAGTGATTTCCAGTCTCCCTAGTCCTGTCACCCTCCAAGCCCACCCCACCCCTAGTCACCGCCCAGCATCGCATCCCGAAATCCCTGAAAGAGCCAGGCCCACCTTCTCCCCTCTTGATGTAATAAATGGCAACACACAGGGGCACGTGGGGAAAGGCGGATTTTATGGCAGGGTGCCCGGTGCCTGGAGAGACCCAGGGTGATGGTGAGGGAAGGCTTTGCATTATGACCCCACCGGTGAAACGGGGACAGCCCGGGTAGTGCCAGGCACCACCTTCAGGGAGGATGGAGCAGAGCTGGCACTTTGCATGCTCGTGTGGCCCGGGCCCCGCTCGCACCCCACAAGGTTAACACAGTATTGAGTTTATCCAGCTGTAATTCCCATCATCTGCTCCGTCATCAGTCCCCATGTCCAGCCAGCAGGTGTTTGGGGTAGCTGGCTCATCCCTCAGCCCCCAGGCTGTTGGGGTGACCAAGTTGCTGCTGCCTTCATACGGCCAAGGCAGCCCACGGCAGGGATGGGGAGGCCATGGCGGGGAGCAGAGATATTTTTTATACTGCGACTGCCGCTGAGCTGACAGCAGCCAGCCACAGCCGGGGTTTCCCACGGCCCCTTCACCTTCCCATCAGCGCCGGGGGTGAGGTGCCAGTTTGGCCCCTGGCTGCTGGCTGGCTCTCAAGGGGTGGGGAGGCGGAAGGGGCTGCCCAGGCCCAGCTGGAGTTTCTCTGACCCAGACATCGAGCATGATGCCGTTTTGGCAATGCACTTTGTCCTCCTGCTTTGCGAGCCAAGAGTTTATAAACCCATGGGGAGAGGTCCCTCCTCTTCCTCCCAGCACTGCCGGCACTGCTTTCACCCACAGGCGCCTCTGAGCTGCAGATGGGTCTCTGCTGCTCGCTCTTCTCTCTTGTCTTCTTAAAGAAAAACGAAAAAGAAAAAAAAAAAAAGAAAAAAAGGAAAGAGAAATCAAGTGGCTCTTTGCTGTTTGCTTTTCGTCTGCGGGAACTGCTTACACAGTGGGAACAGCAGATCGTTGCCCTGGCCAGTGCCACCCTCCTGCCTTCCCCTTTTTTGCCCCAGACTCAGCAAAGCAGCTGTTCCAGGCAAGTCCCTGAGGAGCAGGAGGCTCATGTCACCTGTGGACACCATTTGGGACCTGCCTGTGGGCAGCTCCACGTGCTCTGTACACTGTCTTCAAGGGACATCCTGGGTTTGAGGCCAAGTCGGCTCAGGCATGTCCCCATCTGCCTGGCCTTGATCTCAGGGTCTTTCTGCCCTTTGCAGGCACAGGGGCGAGTCCGCGCTGGTGGCTGTGGTGGGACTCCTGGACACAGACAGCATCGAGGAGAGGGATGGGACCCATCCCTCTGTCCCCACCGTGGGCACTGCCACATGTCCCCAGCAGGCTGGCGCAGCCAAACTCATGACATGAAAGGAAGACTTGAGCTACACCCTGTCTATTTCCATCCCTGCTCCTCCTGCCCCAAGCCCAAGAAGCCCAGATTATTTACCTGATAACAGAGGGAGGTGACAGAGTGATTTGGAGATCAAGAGACTTTCTTTTTCAGAGGGAAGAAATACTACCCCGCTCTTTTGCAGTACATAAACTGTCTGGCTCTGCCAGCACCAAAAGAAAATGTGTTGTTCTCTTGGCTTACGGAGGAGAGTTGAGGCCAGGCCACCAATGGGCCCTGCATAGGAGGCAATGCCAGCATCTCGAAAGCGTGATTGCAGCTTCCAACCAGTACAAATCTTAAATGATGAGTTTATGTGTGGCTATCATAAGGAAAGGGTTAAAGCTTTGCCAGGCAGCTGCAAGATGCCATAGGAAGGTGGGATGAAGAGTTACCCAGTTTCCTGCTATTGCAAGCAACCACGAAGCAGGTGGCCCCAGTTGAGAAGACCAAAAGCTATGGCACATGGATAGAGCATTTCCCAGCATCTTGCAATGAGCCCAAAAGCCTTGGTCAGCCTCACCTCCACAAAGCAGCAACACCCCTCACAGCGCAAAGGCCTGGTTGTGCAAGAAGCCCATGGCAGTATCCCCAGCTCAGCACCAGGAGGTGCCCTTAGTGGGCCACCCTGAAGTCCTGGGTCCTCTCAATTAGCCCAGATGGGAGGAGCTGGATGGAACAGATCTTGCTCCCTCCTGGCCTGCGTTTCCATGTTTGCTCTCAGTCATGAGAAGGGCTGGAGAGGTACAGAGGGTCTCTCGGGTCTCATCCTGCACACCCTGGACGGGGCTGCAGTCCAGGCTCCTATAGCTCAAGCCGGTGCCGGGCAAAGCCCTTCAGCTGCCCCAGCTCCCCGCTCTGCTGAAGAACAGCTATAACACTTCAGCACACAGACAAAGCTCCTTGAAGGAGCGATGCACACTGTGAAGCCTGTCTAAACACCTTGTTCATGGTCGTGCCCTCAGACAGCACTGCCTGTGAGCAGAGGCACAAAGAGATTGGGTTCCTATGACCCGCAAGTTACAGGACACGTTCTTCTTTTAACTGGCGCTTCAGATGATCCCAGTCACCTGGGATCAATGTGGGTAGTTAATCTGCATTATCTACCTCAAGCACCCCGGGTAGTGCAGACACTTCTGCCACACGCCGCCCTTTCCATTTCAGCCACAACTGTAAGGCCCAAGTCAGCGCCGGGTGGAAACTCAGCCTGAAGATGTCAGCCTGGAATCTCCAGGACTTGGCCCCCTGCGCCCCACATACAGCCAGCACGGCAGCTCCTCAGGAAAAATTCCTTTCAGGCATCAGGAGAAACATGATTTCCTTTCCAGCCTCGCTGCTGCACGCAGTCTGCACGCAGCCGCAGGGACCGCAGGGCAGCATCCGCCTCTGAAGGAAAGCGATGCTCCTGGAGTGGGCAAGTGACGCGAGTCCTTCCAAGCACCCGCTGCCGGCGCTCTGCAGGGACCTCGCATCAGGGTGCCCCACAGCACAGGAAGGAGCCGTCCCTCCGTATTGCCCTGGCAAGGCAGCAGCCTGATGACAAAGCAGGAGACGGCAAGGAAATGTAAGAAGGAGCCGAGGCTCTGGGCAAAGCCCATGCGCAGCATTAGACAGAGGTCGGCTGACACATTGCTGCACCTGAGCTGCTGGCCCAGCTGCCCTGTGGCCAAGCCTGAGCCTCCCTGTCCCCGGCACCACGGGAATCTGGGAGTTGGGAAATGTGGCAGCAAATACCTTGTTTATGAGACAACCAACCATGGGAGTTAGGGAACTGCACCCTGCATCTCGGAGGGAAGACGTTCCTTGCAGTGAGACCACCACGACAGACCCTGGAGAAGCAGGGCAAAGTCTTCATGCAACCAACAGTTTCTCTAAAGACCTAAATGATTTGCGTACTCTGCTCTGCATTTCAGCTCCAAAATGAAGATCTTTCCTCTGTGCAGTACCACTGCCATTCAAAAATAGCAGGAAAAATCAGTATTTTGGTGTGCACAAGAAGTAAAATCCTATTTACCTTGAATATTGCACTGTCTCCCAGAGGCAATCACAAGGCTACAGTTTGTAGAGCACCACAGTAATGAAAGCCCCAGAAATACCGTTGGAGATAGAAAGGTTAGGTGATTTAATACGAACCATACGTGCTGTTCAGAGTTTTCTGAGTAATCCAGCTTCTGCATGTCCTTGCTGCATAACAGAAATGATGCATCGTCTCCCCTTTTCTTGGCTTCATTACGGGGAATGAATCTCCCCCGGGACTTTAATTGCTTCAAATGCTCTCTGCTCTATTTATATTTGATTTTACCCAGTGGTTTCAAGCAATTCTGATCCTGAACAACTGTTGATCTAGGGCTGTACCCTGGCTAACATCTGCTTTGAAGGAGTTGTGTGCAGGTCTGTTTGAATAACATTACCCAGGGCAGAGAGGACTTGGCTCTTCAATTAAAGGCTTTATAATGATCCCGTCAATACAGTGTTTTTCTTCACATACACAGCCATGTGACCATGACGGTTTTCGTATCTGTGGACACACTTTCAGGCTAATGTGTATCTTTCTGTTATCTGTGTGTCAGGTCCTTGCCTGAGCCGCGCTCTGCCTCAGTTTCCCCCTCGCAAACTGACCATAGTTCCCCCATCTTGGGCCACAGTAGAGCCGAAACCTCAACAATCCACCACGCTCTCCCTAAAACGGGGTTTTTCCTTCCCTGCCTGGGGGAAGTATCTGCAGCAGGCACCAGGGGCAAAACGATGCCTTCTCTCCCTGCTGTCGCAAGGACAGAGGCACGGCTCGGTCTGCGCGGTGGCAGAGGGTGGGGGGCAGGAGGAGCACGTAAAGCAGACAGATGGCTACACAGTCAGCCCGGTTATTACCAGAATAAAGTGGGTAAATCACAGGCTAAGCAGTTGCTCTCCCTGCGGTAGAAGAGGATCTGACACCGTGACTGAAAATTAGCAGCATCTCCGAGGCAATCACGGCTGGGAAGCTTGCTGTGCTGGGAAGCTCTGCTCAACCGGGTGTTGCACTTGGACTATGTTATTACTGCACTTTAAACCACAAGAACAAAATGTTTGGGACATGCTAATGACACTAGGAGAAACAGAAGCATTTTGATTTGGTAGTAATTGTTGTAATTATTTGCTACTAGAGCAGACACAAATATAATATAATGGGTCTGATTATTTATCAGCATTCAACACAAGAAAGAAAACAATGCCGGGTTTATTTTGGGGAACTGTTTAAAGCCAGGAAAGGACCAAACATCTCTCTTCAAAACAGGGCCTGTGGAGGCTCTGCGCTGAAGATCTGACAAAGGCTTTCTGCATCCAGAAGAGCTACATATAGTCAAGATTTTGCCCTGATATATTTGGCTTGGTCACACTGCCAAGGCCAGGTTTGCTGAGCAGCCTTCCGTTGGGCAAGACCCTCACCAGCGTCTTGCCAAATGTCACCCAGTGGCAATGAAACTGTTCAGGGTGGAACACTCTGGCTACTTTTTTTGGAAAAATTTGGCAAAGATGCTTCAATGATTTCCAGGCGTGGCGCATAGTTTTGTCGGCATTAAAACTTTCTTGCTGCTGAGACTAAAGGCTGAAACAAGGTGGCCAAGGAAGGAAACGAGGATGAGAAGATTTGTGAGGGAAAAGAAACTTCAGCAAGACCCCAGCGCCAAAGCCTCTGGGCTGGCTTACTGCAGGGTCTTACCTGAAAGCAGGGGAAGAGAATCCTGGAAAAAGACACTATCAGGTGGAAGAGAGGCATTCAATGGAGGCCAGGGGGAAAGAGGAGTAGGCCCAGGTGGACAGGCAGGAGAGCTGTGGGCACATAAGGACAGGTGTCACACCAGCAATACAGAGCACCGAAGTCTCACCATCGGTAGCCTGCCAGCGTGCTCCAAGGCCATGCTACACCGAGGACAGATGCTGGCTAGCCCACCCCAGGGTGTCTGCAGGACATGCCAGGGTGAGGAGAGCAGAGCTCCCAGGAGACCCTTGGGTAGAAAGCAACTCTCCTCCCGTTGCGGCCAGTGGCTGCTTTCCTCGTCAAAGGGGCTTTGTTGTCTCTGTTAGTCTCCCCACTTGGCACCCCGCTCTCATGGCACTTTCGGTTCCTCCTCTCGTCTGACCTCAGAGCTGCTATGCTGTGAACGTGTCAGACGGGAACATGCAATCAATGCTGGCTAACCCACCAACAGACTGAGCTATTATTACAGCAGGCACTGATGTGAGCAGCCACAAAAAGGAAAACAGATTTTTGGGCTCCTCGTGTCCAGACTTATCTGCACATCCTGTCCCGGGTTAACTGAAAACATGTGGTCAAGTCCTGCCAGGCTTGCGTGCGGCTACAGCCAGTGCTAGCTCTCGAAGCGTCTACGTCTTCTATTTCCTCACCCCCTTTCTTGAAGAAGCCCACTAAAAGCTAGTTCAGGAAATGGTGATACACCAACATGCTTAAATGTCCACCTCATCAATGATCTTACTTCTTCTGCAGAGCCCGGCTGTTTCAGCTGTGTCCTCTTTGGCTTGCTCACTCCCAAGTGAGGGTTACCAATCACTGAAGGACACTTGTCCCTGCTTTCCTAACATGTTCCTACACCCCAAAAGTATATTACATGTATAACATACATGTTGTAAGCCTGAGACAGTGCTCAGACCAAGCTCTTTTTGTTCGGATGACACACGGACACGGGCCTGCCAACCAGCACAGACCTGACCCGCTTTGGAAACCTGAGCCTGAGATATGCCCTTGCAACCAGCCTCTGCACAGAGCAACCACGGATAGTTCAGGCCCAGCTTGACTGTGGCAAGGTACATGATGGATGCCAGGCAGCCCTGATGACCTGGGGTCCTCTCAGCAGGGCCCCAGTACCCGCACACTGAGGGCAGAAGGGATCTGTGGGATGGCCATTTGCAGCCATGCAGATAGATCAGCAAATGGCCCAGTTTTCAAGCTACTCCCTGATGCCAGCAGGTCATCCCCAACCTCACCATCAAAGACATGAGGGCCAAGTCACCACTGGAGCCTCACATCACCTCCTCGGAAGGCAACGGGGATTTTGCCCCAAGCTTCTGTGGAAATGGCATTAGGCTTTACCCAGACCATTTATCAACCCATTATGTCTGAGAAAGCAAAATACGGTTAAACTGCTTTTGTTAACAACAAGAGCGCACTTTGTAACAAATCAAGACTGACCATGTCTGGAGCCACTAGTCCACCTTGAAAGCTGGCAGAAGCGGGCTCAGCCCCAGAGAAGGGCGAGATAGGGTTGGCACAGAGTGCCCAGAAAACCCTCCCACCTCACCGCCTTCCTCAACCAGAGGTGGTGTTTGTGCATGCAGTGTTTCCCGGGGAGTATTTCTCTTCATTTTTCTTTCTTTTCAAGTCTGGAGCCATGTAAATATTGAGCAGCCGCAGCGTTCTGTGGCACAGGGTTCCCCAGTGCAAGCTCGCGCTCCGTGCAGATCTGCCTCCGGTTGTTTGCTTTGAACCTGCCACCTGCTACTTTTATTTGATGTCCCCGAAGTTCTTGTCTGAGAAGGAACAATGTACAATCGCCCTCTATTTTGTAATGAGGTCGCTTTGTTTTGAGCCACTGTTGTCCAGGTGCCTGCTTTCTTTTTCATTCCATGGTGAAAGCTCCCAAGCGCCTCAAGGACATAGATCAGGCGTTTGTAATTTTTTCTTCATTTTTCCTAAACATTACTGGCGTGACACATTGCAAAAGTCTGCCAGTTGTTACCACAAATGGCTGAGACTGCAGAAACGGCAAAGAAATACTTCTCACCACCCTGGCCTTGGCATATGTAACCTGTTTGTACATCCTCCCTGCGTCAATACCTGCAGACACCTGCAAACAAAGGTGTCTTCATTCATGGTCCTCTCCAGCACGAGCTCTTCTGCCCGTGCCCCACATGCACATCCACCAGCGCCCGCCCTGCCAGGCCCATGCTTGCTTGCATGCGTGCCTGTTGCCTTTACTCCTCCAAGGCTTCTTTCAACTTAAAAGATAAATACCGTGCTATAAATATAAGCGCCACAACTGTATAAATGCCACTGTAAATGCACTCTGTGTCTCTACACCCACACGGTATCAGCACATGCCCCATCCAACCCCAACCTGATTACACACCCTTGAATGCATTCTTCCACCCCACGCCTTGCCACAACATGCTGTGCAGCTGCAGAAAGAGCGAGGGAAAGCCCTTGGTTGTTTGAAGGAGACAGTCTGTCCAGCTGGAAATTCTGCTTCTTAAGTTGTTCCTGTGCCAAGCCATGTTTCAGTGGCCTCCATCTAAGCCCAGAGTGAGAACCCTGGCCCTAGCGGCGCTGCTGATTTTGCCCGTTTTCCTAGTCAATCTGGTAGGCAGGCAGGCTGGCTCAGCACTCGGCACGCAGGTGGAAACGGGGTGGTAGGTGTGTTTTCCAAGCCCCATCATCCTGCTTTGTAGCACGCAGATGGTGACTGTGCCACGGGGTGGGGGGGGCTTCACATCGAGCCCTGCTGAGCAAAGACCCAGGTGGGCACAGGGTACCCTGCTTGGGGGTGACTGTAAGAGTACAGAGATTTCCGCACAAATGAGACGTACAGAGACATAAATGTAGATGTCATGTGTGTGCAGGGGTGTACATACATACATACTTGTAAGAAAATGTTTGGCCAATGCAAGAAGAGCCGATCTTGTGCGCTGGCTGCAAAGGGACTCACTGAGTCTCAGGGTACACGTAACAACTCACTTTGCTGATGCGGTGGACCTGGTTCCCCTCTGTTATTTTTATAAGGCCACAGCATTAACCTAATTAACCTAATTAATTTACTTCAATTGGAGAACAGTATTAGCCTAAACGGTCCCAGTTAAATCACAGAGAAGCCGCGGCCAAGCTCCTCCAACAGCCGGCTGTCCCCATTCACCCTCCTGCAGATGGTTAACACAGCTGAGTGCAGCGCACCCGGGCTGCACCTTGGCACAACAGTCCTCCTCTCTTCGCAGGGTTTGTTTTCTGCTCTGAAGGGAAACACCTGCACATCTCCAAGCGAGATGGGCTCAGAGCAGAGAAGAATCTCTGCTGGGAAGTTACAGGCTCCCTCACCAAGCCACAACCCAAACCTGGTGGGAGGACTCCCCCTCAGAGCTGGGAGCTCCAGCAAATCAGAGGTCCTGAGGGACCTACGGCGAGCTGAGCAGGCTCGCAAAGCACTTCACTCGCACCCCAGGTGGCACCTCTGCCCGCCCCAGCAATGGAGGGAGGTGTTTGCACAGGGTGCTTTGGGAGGCACAGAGGTGATCAGCCCCCATGCCGCTGAATGCCAGAGGCAGCGATGGGGGGCAGTGGCTACAGCAAAGAGCAGCCTTCAGAAGACCACAGCTCAGCTCTCGTTTCTGCTGGTGGCTTCCACCGTGGTCTTTGGCAAACCCTTCCCCCATGCCAGGCTCTGGCATCCAAACAAGGCCAGCACCCTTAGCCACACTGGTAACTACAACTGAAAAATAACTCCATAAGATTTTTGTTAATACCACTAGCCCGTTCTCTTTTAGCTTCAGAGCGGCCTCTGTATCAGGGTCTATCATCACATTTTACCACAAAAACGTCCCTTTTTGTCGTTAACACGGAGGCCCAGCTCACAGGGAGAGATGAGGGGTGGGCACCATGGAACTTAACCCAAACGCACGCCGGGGGCCCAGACAACAGCCCCGGGGGCAGCAGAAGCAGCTCTGTGCCCCAGCTCACCGCGGCCGATTAGCTGACTGCATGCTGCAAAGCTTTATGCCAGCTTTCTGCCACTCTGCCTGCTGTATTCTGGCTTCGGCGTGACACATCCATAACTACAGCCTGCCTCATACAAAGTCAACACATCCCTTTCTGTGCATTTATAGACATAGAAATAAGCTTGACCTGGCAGCAGCCTACGGATGATTTGGTTTGTGGAGCTATAGCCGTCACTGGGTTTTTGAAAGGCATCTAGGGCCACGTAGGTGGGTGCGCTGAGCAATCAGGCTGTTTTGGAAGAAACATCACAGAGAAAGGCAATTCTGTACGGGAGGTACGAGAGCAAAGATCTTGGGGGAGCCAGCAAGTCCACCCTTGGAAAATGGGCCAAGGCCAATTAACAATGAGCTGCAGCTGACAGAGAGGGGAGGATTTCAAGATAAGAGAGATGGCAGGAAGCCTAGAGGAGATCAGACCTTGGAGGGAAGAGCAGAAAAGGCCTCCTGGGAAGGAGTCTAAGTAGTACTGCTAAGGGAATTTAAGCTAGTGTCTCTCAGGGGGCCTTGGAAAAGGGGACATAGCTAATAGCCTTGTGAGATGCAGGTTAAGATACAGAGCTACGAGTGCAGGGGAGAGACAGGAATTAGCTCAAGAAGATAGCAAGGGGTAGGGAATGCACATTACAAGTACCTGATAGAGGAAGATCCAGAGAAAGGGATGAGCTAGAGTTATGCTGTGGAGCAGCATGAGTGCTCTGTCTGTAAGCACAAAGGCTGCTAAGAATCTCAGGATAGAGATATAAGACTTATTGAGACTAAAATTATAAGCCAAAGATCAGCTGTGTGGTCACCCACACTTCTGCTTTGGGGGGGGATGGAGACCTCCAGCCAGGCCACATTCAACCCCCAAGTCACAGGCAGGTCACTCCAAAGCCAAAGCACCTTGCTGGTGAAGGAAGCACCAGTAAGGGCCAATATACCATATCAGGGCTAGCCTCAAAGGGAGCAGCTGCACAGGGAGCTCCTCTTATATGCAAAGAAACCTGGCTTTCATTTTAGAAAAGCTCTTGCTAGTTTGTTTTCAAAGCCTTTCTCTTGCAAACATGGCTTAGGATTTGGGAGTGCTTGGGACTAGAGTGCTGTGTTATGGCTCCCTCTACTCCCTCCCCTGATACCCCTGCCCACAAACACTCAGAAGATGGCAAACACATGAGAGCCACCAGAGGTGTGAATATAGCAGCTGTTACACTTTATTTCATTGTTGGGTTTTTTATATTTTTTTTTCCTTCAGATTGAAAAAGAAAAGACAGAGAAAAGTTACAAAAGTACTAAAAGGCAACAATATTGGCAGGACATCCCTGTTCCCCGCTCCCACCGGGCAGGAATGCAGCCTGCCACATCCACGGGCTGGCAGAACCACATCTCTGGGGCCAAGCACCTCAACAGCTCTCACTGAGCAAAGCCTAAAGGTGCAGGGCCACATAGGAGCTGTCACCCCACCCATCTGCGTGGGGAATGTGCCTCTTCAGAGAGGTACCACACTATGGCTGTCCCTTCTCCTGAGCACAGGGGTTCGGTCCAAAGGGGCGACAATTCCTGTCCTGCACTGGTCAGCTTGATCTGGCAGCAGTTAAAAGGCTGAGGTGTGCCATCAAAACAAGATAAGCGGAGTCTCTACAGGGGCAGGAGGAATCAGCATAGGAATCTGCCTCTGTTGAAAGGGACTTCTTGTGGGGAACCATGATGCTCTGCCCAAGGCACCTTGCCAGCAAGCCCAAGCAATGCCTCGGAGGCTGCGCTGGTGCAGGGGGTGGCCCAGCTGTGACATTCTGAAGCCAAAGAGCAGGCAGAGCTGGGGCAGCATCAGGACAGATGTCCCCTCACTGCTTTGCCCAGCTGCTCTGCCTGCCTGCCTAAGAGGAGGTTGGGGAAGAAGGAGGGCAGGGGTGGGGGATTCAGGTCCCCAGGCATAGATGGCCTTTGGGCTTTCCCCAAGGGTCTCAATGAAGAGCTCAGGAAGCACCAGTGAATGCTGGTTCACTGTGTAGCCTTCTGCTGGCAGCTGGACTGATGAGTGGTCTCATTCAAAGAGCAGCAACAAAGATCTCCACACTGGAGCAGATTTAAAACCAAAAATTATTCTATATTACTCACAGCCGCTCTCCTTGATCCGGTCAAGTAGTAAACTACTGGCTCCCCCTTGCACCCAGCCAGATACAGGCTCAAGGTGGGCAACGCCTAGACAAAGAGGTTATTCTCTCCTCCAGGTGCAGCAAGGGGAAATGCCTTGTTCCTCTGCCTCACCGAGAGAGGTGAGAGCTTGCCCCATTAGCGATCGCCTTGTAGCACCAAACACATACATGCCTCAAGGGCAGATCCAAGTCAATCTCCAGTGGTAGCCAGGCCTAGCATGGTCCTGTCTTAGGACTGTCTATGGAAAAATGTCCCACAGCTTCACTCAAACTCCCCTCCTGTTTCTTCCACCAACTAGTGGCCACAAAACAGAGACCTCTTTCTCCCGCTCCATGCTACATCTAGGAATATTTGTTCCACTGGTACAAGGGGAGGTCTACAAGAATTTTAATAGCCAGGGAGTGGAAAGCTGCTGGAGACATTAGGTTTGGTTGAGTTTGGTGATGCCACTTACCTTCAGCATCATGTCAGGGCAGCAGGGTATTGGGACAGTACTATGGAGAAGCACTGCATACCCCAGAACACAGACAGCCTCAGCAGAGAGGAGACCCAAGAGCACACAGTCACCCCTAAGTTCTTCTCTCCAATGATGCCGAGATGACTGAGGGTGGGCACTGCATTTTCTTAGATGGCTGAACACAAAACCTTCCATTCTAGAATTTTATTCTAACCCCCTGTCTACAAGTGGGAGGCTCATGCCTCCCATTTCAATCCCATTTTAGATGATATCACTGAGTTCCCAGCAGATCAGCTGGAACACACAGCCAGATGTGCCAGTTACCCCTTCCCACCTCCCTCTCCTAGAGTCTTCCACTCAAGAGAGCTTGAAGTGAACACAATTATAAGAATCTCAGAGAGGGATCTTCTTGCCTTGCAGGCAGCCCTGTATAGCCTCTGTCTCCAATCCTGAGCTCTTTTCTGAGTGAGAGAAGGGTCAGGTCTATCGCAAAGCACTGTAGACCCATGTATTCTTGGGAAACTGACTGGACTTGGTTTTACACCCTGATCACTCAGCTCTGCTGCCATACGGGCCATACTAGTCACTGAACCCCTCAGGGATATCTTCAACTACCACCATCGCCATGTTTGACACTGCCTTGGTGGCTGCCCTTGCAGTTTGTGGACCTGAATGGTTTGTTTTGCCCTGAAAGACAAAAATCTCTCTCTCTACCATTATTCAGATATGGTGATGGTATGAAGACAGGCACTGCTGCAAAGCCACATGCTTCCTGCTGCCAGAGAGGTGTATTGCAAAGTTGTGTCATTGTCCCCTTCTTCTCCCACCCATCCCCTTGGGTATCACCACCTCCTCTTCTCCCTGCCAGGCAGGTGGTTGGTTGATAGTTCCTGAGGTTTTTGGAGAAACTCCTTCAGTAGGCACATGACGGTTCTTCCACTGGAGCTATCGGGCTCAGCGGCTTCAAGGTGCTGAGGGAACGGAAGGCAAAGGTGGATGGATCATACACAAAGTGGGGCGGCGGGCGGCCTCCATTGATGCTCTGCAGGGGAATAAAAAGAGGGATGAAGTCAGTGCTCATATAAACTGCAAACAGTGAAGTTCTTGCCACAGGTGCTTTGTCATATCCCTCTCTTGCTACAACTATACCTCCTTGAGTGGGTGGTCATGCCTGAACTTGCAGCAAATGGCACTAACACAAGCAGTGAAGCACTTTGCTCATGCCCATGTTCCTAGCCCTTGGGAAAACAGTATGCACACCCCACTTCCAGGACTGAGGTCCCTGGGATCACAGGACCAGGACCCATGGCACCTGTAGCCACTAAGTGAAACAGGATATTCATGATGCATTTAGAGTCCCAGAGTCAGAACAGCATCACTGTCAGAAGGTATCACATAAAAAAGCTCAATTCAGATTCATTTGGCCTTGAAGGAGGATCTACTACACTTTTAGAGCAGGGAGATAAACCAAGTCATCTCCGAAGACTCATTCTTCAGTCCTATTTTTCAACAGCTCTCTCCAGTAATGATTTACAAATCACCCTTTCTTAATCTATAAACTCCCAGACACACTGAAACTCTCCAGAGTTTTGGCTCCAGACTCTATGGTTCAATGAGGAATGGCTGAGAGATGCTCAATGGAAAAGATCCCACCTGAAGGCCTTACAGCCTGGTTTGCACCATGGCCAAAGACCATTCTCTCCCCTTTTGCTCCCACTGTTCAGAGCATGGTCAGAACAGCTCCAGAGTAAGGAGGCCAGAAATACCCATGCACTCCCTTGCACTGCATGACAGGACTGAAATGCTATTCCTCACTAGGCTGTGCTGGGAGCCGTGGAACCCCAGAGGAATTATGGTGCCAAAGAAGTGACTCCATTCTGTTAAACAGGAAGTATTTTCCTTTTACTTACTGCGAACTTTGGGATTTTTTTCTCACCTTATGCAAATAGAAGCCCCAGTAGGGCAGCTGCTTCATGGACACTCTTTGGCCAGGAGAGAAGGGCTCACTCTCTGTGGGATTTAATCATGATTCTGCAGAGTTCATTCCCCAGGGACATATGTGAACTAGTAAGTGCCACATGCTCGGAAGTTCAGCAGCTCAGAAACTCGTGCAAGTGTTCCCTACCCTCTACTCACTCCTATCACTGCTGGCAAAGGCTTTACCACTGTTTTCATGGAGATTAGAAAAAAACCCAGTGAGAGGAGATACAGCCTAGGCTCTGGTGTTACACACAGAATCACAAAATGTTAAGGGTTGGAAGGGACCTCTGGAGATTATCTGGTCCAACCCCCCTGCCAGAGCAGGACAACCTACAGCAGGTTGCACAGGGTGGCATACAGGCAGGTTTTGAATGTCTCCAGTGTTGGAGACTCTACCACCTCTCTGGGCAGCCTGTTCCAGTGTTCTGCCACCCGCAAAGTAAAGACATTCCTCCTCATGTTGAGACAGAACTTCCTATATTCGATTTTACACCCATTGCCCCTTGTCCTAACACTGGGCACCACTGAAAAAAGACTGGGCCCCTCCTCCTGGCACCCTCCCTTTAGGTATTTGTAAGCATTGATGAGATCCCCCCTTAGTCTTCTCTTCTGTAGACTAAAAAGACCCAACTCCCTTGATGTACCTCCCTGCTGCCTCTTCTAGATCTTTCCTAGCAAGACCCATGGTTTCCCTTGCTCAGTCTGCACTAAGGAACTGTTCCTCAAAGAATTAGGCTTTTTAGCTTATTACCAACTCTGCTGTCACCTCTAAGACAGAGGTTTATTTTGGCACTTCAAAGTCAGGTCTATCAGGCAGCTACAACTGCAGAGCAACCCAGCAAGGTGATATTTTGATGCCAACTGCCTCTATCCTGGCTGGGTTTTAACCTGTCATCACAGGACAAGCACATGCAACTTTTCCCAGAAAGCTGCTCAGATCATTGGGCTCACTCAAACAGTCATACCAAATTAGAGCGCGCTACGGAAGTGTCCAAGCCAGGCTCCAGGTGCTGCAGTCACTGTAGCAGGATCTGGAAGCCTCTGCCTCCAGTATCTCCATCACAGCTTGGCCCCCTGGGGCTACCTTCATGTCAGAAAGGGCCTCTTTAAAAGCCAGTGTGGGCAGCATGTTCCTGCCTAGTTGGTACCTCCTCTGCACTTGAGAATGGAAAATGCCAACATGGTGCTTGGCATCAGCTGTGCCTGGAGTTTCAGCCAGCAAATCATGCCCTGCTACATCCCCTTGACACCTTGGCCAGCAGCATAAGAAACAAGTGAGGCAGATTTAAGGGCCTTTACTCAATAGCCACCTGCTGTGGGGTTATATATGGTGTGTGCTCTGGCAAGCCTCAGAGCTGGAGGGTAACATAGCAACCCCTATTCAAAGCTAAGGGGCAGAATAAATCAGCACATTTGTCCTTCTCCAGAGCAGAGAAGGTCCCCTACCAGTGCCAAGAGGGAATGGGAACAAAGAACCTGGCAGTCCCCTCCATTTTGAAATGCCAGACAGGATTAGGGAAGGCAGCTGAATCAGTTCGTTTCTGGCGGACAGCAGATGGAGAAGAGGCCAGGGAAAGACGGGTCCAGAGGACAGACAAAAGTCATCCACAAAACTCACCAGGCTTTGGGTGGGAAGACAGCCTGGGGTTTCTCTCTGGGCTTTCTTCTGGGGCCACTGTGTGGGACAGAGAGCCTCCCCAGGGCACAGAACAAGGGCTGAGGTGAAGGACAGGGACACAAGAAAACACAGGAGGATGCAGAGATTCACAGGTGTCAGGCAGCTTCAAGTAAGGCTCAAACTGCATCGAATCCTGCTTCTTCATCATGGCACCTCTCAAGTAGCCACAAGATAACAGCTGGCTTTTAACAACTCAGCCACCACAACAGCAGGCAAGGGCAGGGTGAGAAGGGCCCTGTGTCCAGCCGTAGGCAGTAACGCAATCGCCCTCGACCATGGCAACACCCGGACCAATCTGCAGTCATTCACAACCCTAAGCAGTACGGGTCTGCCTTGCACCTACTCCATGGCTGACAGGCAGCACCCTGCAAGCACCAACAGAGAAGAAAGAGCACCAACACCAAATCACTGCACTCTCTTCTTGCAGAAAAGCATGTTTTCTTTGGAACTCGTATCCTGCTCTAGGGATGACCAGGCCTGATCTGGCTTAGTCCACAACACCATTTGGGATCACAGCATGTGGTGGTCTGGCTCTGATGAGCAGCACAAGGCAAAGCTCTGTAGATGTATCCCCAGAAAGATGATGGAGAAGGCAACACGTTATTCCCACCCTGTCACTCAGGCCAGCTGCCTCCGTGTAGTCTGGGCAAGTGTCCTAGTGAGCCTACCCTTCCCCTTGGGCATCTAGCACCAGCCTGTGATGCCCGGGACATCGCTTTCACAATGGAAGGCTGTTAAGAGTCACTGCTGCTGCAGCAGGCCCCCAGGGAGGCTGCCATAAACCCGCCTGACAGCCCCTGCTGAGCAACCCCAGGCCAGCTCCTGCAGAGGCTCCTCAGAGCACAAACACTCCACGCTTGACATTAAAGGCTGGTGCGTTCACTCTAATGGCATTCGGGCAGCTGGGTAACTCGCACAAAATGGAGCCTAATATGGGCCCTGCACTAATGGCAATCATTAACCAGAGCCCTCACTTTGTTAAGCAATGTATTTACACAGCTGGAGAACAGCCCGAGATACAAGCACTGAGCTGCCAGCAGGAGGGCGCACACGCTCGGATACACACTGCCATGCACACCCGTGCTCACTTGCACACCCACTCTCACACACCTCATGTTCTCCCCAGCACACATGCACTTCCCTGGTCACTTGCCCACACCCCTCCGTGCACACACAGACCTCCTCCTGACTTGGAAATCGCAGACAGCGCTGTCCCCATCCATACAAATCTTGCCTGCTTACATCGTAACTCAACCCATGCAGGGCGCCAACTCTACCAGCATCCAGGGGACAGTCCAAGGGAGCACAACTCATCGCTGGTTCGTACAACTGTGCAGAGCAGAAGGTAGTTTCAGTACCTGCAGACACCCATGCTGCCTCATCGCACGCCTCATGTGAGTTAGATGAGCTCCTAAGGGAGCTAGCTTGTGTAACACGTTTCAAGCAACTATGTTCAGTGCGCCTCGGTCACACATGCACTCACCCAGACACACGCTTCTTCCCTCATATACACATGCCTACATATACACTCTTACAAACCTGTACTGTAGTCACCAACTGCATTATCACCACTAAATACAGGTGGTAAATAAGCAACCAGGCTTGAAACATATCTGAAGCACGTTATCAAAGAAGCACCCCTAAAGATGGTACAGATAGTGACTGGATGCTGGTGCCTCAAAGAAGACCCGTGAGATTAAACACCACAGAAGAAATGCAGAGTTTCAGTACTAGCAGCCCTCAGAGAACAGAAAAATGGGCAACCGTTCTATAAATCTATCTGTAACATAACCGTACGTTTCAGCAAGGAAAAAATACATAGGAAGAAGATACACAGGTAAAGAATAAATTTACTAATACAAACTCACATTCCTCCTAGAAACCCATTCCTTACCCCTATGAAGTCTGTGAAAATATCCCAAATGCAGATTGTGAAATAACTTAATTTTGGACTCATGATCCCACAGAAGCACAGTTCTCTTCTTTGGACAAAGCAAAAGCAAGCACAGCTCCAAGCATGCTTTCAGCTGTGGGAATGACAATCCCCACAGGAGAGGGGAAATGAAGTTACCTAACACAACAACATCTTAGAAGGGAGTGTTGTGCTAGGGGTGATAGGAAACTAAGCCCTGCTTAATACTCTTTGGTCCTCTTTCATAAGAGCTCTAGTATCCTGGTGGGATTCAAAATCGGATCAGCTTGTGCACTCTGCCAGCCCGTCCCCTACTCAAGGCCAATCCAGCACAGGAGTCCCTTCTTTCCTACCCTTGGGCCCCAGCAGTTGGGAAACGCTGCTGAACTCAGTTTAAAGGATGTTGTCTTCCAGTGGTGGATACCTCTCAGTGGTGGGTGAATGATCCCTTTGCAGTCTGTAGGCTCACTTGTTAAAAGTCCTTTGGGATGAAAGGCACCATGTAATTGCAAGTTGTAAAGGCGCATCCGATTCCCACCACCACCCTGTGTGGAAAGGAATAAATCCCCAGAAAAGCCTTGGCAAACACGGGTGCCTGCCTGCGATGCTGCCTGTTTGCGAGACAGCCGCCTTGACCAGGAGCGGTCAGAGCCAGAGGTAGTACGGATATTCAAGGAGGCCACAGAGGGAGCGAAGGCTGTCAGACTCCACAGTGGAACATTTACAGGTACGCTGCTTTTAATCCCACTTTGTCCTCCTTCCTCTCACCCTTGCCAGATGGGTTAGAAAAGAAACTGATGACACTTCAACTTTGATGTGTGAAACCATCAGCTGTGAGCAAGGGAAAGGGATCCTTCATGCCAGCTCCTAGCTATGTGTGTAATTTCAGACACAGTCCTGACCAAGTCGCTCCCCATCATCTGTGCCTCAGTTTCTCCTGTGCATAATATACACACCACAGTCAGGCAGCCAGGATGAACTAACTGCCATCTAGGTGTTGTGACCTTCTGATGAGAGGTGATTTCCTTTCAATTACAGTCTCGCTTCAGGCAGTTGTCAAAAAATAGTCGCTGACAAGCAGGACCAGCTCCTCCAGTGGAGCAGCAATTCACATTTAACTGCTTCTTCACTAATTCCAACAGAGCCTCTGACAGTTTATTCCGGTCACAGACCCAGAGCAACTCAAAGAATAACTTTTCAAAGGCAAACCCCTTCCCGTCTGAAAGTCTCTCCTCCACCCCCAGGTTCATATGCAGTTTAATCTCAGGGGACAGCTAAAAGGTAAGACCATGACAGAACTTCATGTTAAGACTCCACTTCTCCCTTCTCTTCCAAGAAAAGGAAAGGTGAAATCCAAATGCTGTTCTGACAAGAAAAACAAAACTTTGCAGTTAGCACTGTTTTCCTGTGTTCTCCATTACCCTTCCCTAAAAGGCTGAAAGGCCTGTCTTCCTCCACCAACATAAGGCTGCCTAACACCTACTTCCTTCTATGCAACTGCATTGAAAAGAACAGTTCAGTAAGTTTACAATCACGTTACTGTTCCTCTTAAACAGGAAAAAAAATTTAAATCTATCAAACATTTACAAATGTGCGTGCAGAGTTGTCAGACGGCAACTACCAGACTTAGAGAGGTGCCACCAGACAGACAACACTGAACTTTTTTGGAAGGTACTTCAAAGGGCCTAGCAGATACTTGCTGGTCACTTGCCCAAAGGCCAGTTTCAGCTATGGGTCCTTGCTGGCACCAGCATGATAAGCCTTTCTTCTCCTCTCTTTCACATGTCTTTGAGAAAGCTGACTGCAAGCTTTGATTTTGCCTGCCTGACAATCTGAAGGACGGAGGCTGCTGAATGAAAAGGGTCATTCAGAGAGGCAGGTTGTCAGTGCTCCCTGGCCGACTTGGGGAACTCAGCACTCCACGGTACCAGTGAAGATAATGCTCTGAAGGCCACAGAAATCTCTTAGGAACAAGTGAATGAACTCTCATCCCCCTGCTAGTGAGCTGAATCTTGTCCCCAGTTTCTCTCCTTCCAATACGAAATGGTCTGTGCTTCCCTGCACACACCTGCAGCAGTTCCTGCACACACCAGAGGGTCTGCGTGTGCCTGAGTGGGAGGAGGAGCGGGCACGAGAGGAGCTCCAAGCAAGCACAAGACAGTGACAAGACGCGATCTAGTCCTAAATGTCTCAACTACATCCAAGTAGAGTCCTTAGCAGTTTGGTCTGTACACAAGTGGCACTACCGTGTCCTCTCCTTCCTCCCCACCTTCCCCTTTCCAGCCCTTCCTGTGTGGCAGGAAGGGCCTCCCTCCAGAGGGATTGCAGCCAGCTGCCCTCGCACTCCTCCTCCCTTCAGGCCAGGAACCCCAGGTACGATGTTTCTCACAGAGCTGGCGCATGGTGCTTACTTGGGCATGTGCAGCTTCCAGTTTGCATGAGGCCAGGGCAACCTGATTGCCTCCGGCCAGGCAGGCTGGCACAAAGCTATGCGCTGCTTTCAACTTAAAGGGAACCCAAATTAAAACTGCAAAATGAGTATTAATTACCCTGGCATCAGCAGGCTGCGAACGCATGCTGACACAGTGCGCTTGCCTCTGGACAAACCGCCCCAGCCGTGGAAGGCAAGCGCAGGAAGTGGGTGTATTATGGGAGAGGTGTGTGGGAAAAGAGGATTACCGCTCTGGAGACTGGGAGAGGGAGCGGGTGCCAGGTTCCCACAGCCACGCGAACAAAGGGGAGCAAACAGCAACTGCAGTGGGCCTGGATGCAGTGGTAAAAGACATGCCTGACCTGCCATCTTGGACGTGAAGCTCTACCAGAAAACAGTGGCAGAGCTGCTGTGACCCTCTGCCATCCCCACCCAACCCACCCACCCCCCGCTCCAACTGTGACCCAAAAGTCACCAAATCTGTGCCCCTCTCTGTGCCTTGCTCTCTCATGCCTTGCCACTTTCCAGCCACAGCCACCACCGACACACAGGGCAGCTGGTCACTGGGCTGCACCTCAGCCCCAGCCTCCTTTCTACCCCTTCCCACCACCCCCCATCCTTAAACCAGACTCACAAGCCACATCCGAACACAAAGTAAGGACAGCACTGAAAATAGGATGTCAGCCTCCTGACTCACCAGCCACTCACTACTTTCATGGTGCTGTCTGCATTACAGACACGTGGTTATTCCACAATGTCTATTCTGCAAGCACGTACATGATTTAATGGGTGCAAGGGCATACACAGCAGAAATTTATGAAAAGCAGGGAGCAATAAAATCTCTTTTCTTTAAGGAAGCAGAAGAGAGAGACATGACAATCTGCCTTCTGGCTGCTATGGACAGGCTGAAGGCTGGCTAGCCTTTGCCATGAAAACCAGTAAGAGCAATGCTAAATAAAAAAATAACGGGAGTCAGATGTTTAGGATAGTTTTTAACAGACAGAGCCATTCCACCTTGGCTATGCTGGATCCTTCCCCACACTGAGGAAACCCCGGACAAAGTCTTGTCAGGAATTATTCAGATCAGGAGCTAGGGTTCCCCGAGGTCAGCTATCACAGCACAGAGATGTTCAGCAGGCAGCTCAGTGGCTGGATTGGGAGGAGCATGGAGGGACCTGGTTTCCCCAATAAGCAAATGGATATTCATGTTCTCACTTAGCAGAGCACCTTCTCCATTTTGCTTAGCAGAAGTGTGCCCATCAACAGTAGACAAGAGCCCATCTAGGGAACTGGATTGCTAAAATCTCCATAAGGGCCCTCTGCTCAGCAAGTAACCCATGGATGCAACTGGACAGGGAGATGAGTCTCTCTTGTTGCTTCTAAAAGGGCAGGTTTGCATTTAGTCACATCCTAAAGACACCCAGGAGGATTTGTCAAGCTGTTAGCAAGCTGCAGTTTGGGATCTCTGCTGCCTGAGATGTCAGAGCTGTTTAGACTGCATGATAGGGTATGAATAAGGACACAGCTCAATGAATGTGGTTTGAAGATCAAAGCCTAGACTTCAGTTCTCCTCACACTGTCTCTCTTTGGGCAAGTCACATTCCCTGCTGGTTTCTCAGTTTAACTCACTCCAAAATTGTAATCATGATATTTATCTGCCTCTGGGATGCTGTATTTGGCAATGCTTGCAAAGCAGCTTGGGAGCCTGTGATGGAAGGGGCAACGTGTGTGTGTGTATGTATACACATACAAAGAATCTCCTGATTTTTTAGAAATCTTTACTTCGTGCTGTGCAGCTAGAAACAGAGGTTTGCGCCAATACTGCTCTGTCACCTAGTATGCCTTGCATTTGTGAATAGCTCGGGCATCTGCCAAGAAGGCTCAGGCCAGCATATCTCCTGCTCAGCTCCAAGCTGAAAAGGTCCCTTGTTTTAGGAGAAAACCCAGCATGTTTCTGCAGTGGCCTTTAAGGATGCACACGCAAGAGATAAGAGACAGGGAAGTCATTCCAGGGATCTGGCCTCTGTTCAAGTAGAAGGCGTTCTCAACATTGATAAGATCAAGGCAAGAGCACAAGAGGTTTATGTTCCGATTTAAAATTCTTATTTTTACATAGCAGTAAACATCTCTCTGATCAGCCAGGTTATCAGATTGGCCTTAAGATCCTTACTCCCTTCTCTGCCTGCCCCAACAAGAGCTCTCGAGACACCCAGGGGCTTGCCAGTTGTGTCTTCTACCCACCTACGGCTCCTGAGATAAGCCCAGCTCCACTGATTCCGTTCAGATTGCACGTAGGAGTTTGTGAAGGAAGAAAAAGAATAGGACTAGAAGACAGACTTGTAACCCTCATCCCAAAAGGGCCTGGAGAAGTGAAGACTTGTGGTATTATAGAAAGACTCTGGAAGATGGGTTTCTGCATTGAGAGCTGCCTACAGCTGACCCAGCCTGGTCCAGGGTGGAGGCAGTTACACCCTGCAAAGCATGTGTGCGTACAGCCATCCTCCTTCCAGTGCTAAGTGTCTCCATGCACCAGGCAAACATGCTCTGAATGCTAAAATACCCATGCACATGCATGTACCCCTCACCCACAGTCAGTCCCTTGCTTCCAGTTACCAACGTTACACTGGTTGACACTTTGGGGCACCAGTGACCAGGTCTGCACACAGACATTGCCCACCCACCTTGCTGTGCAACACCCATGTAGGCCCATGCCTACCCCTCACCTTGCACTGACATGTGCTATGCTACAGGTATCTTATGTACAAATCCATATTTCACACACATGCTGTCACCTCTAATTTATATCTGCTTGCCTGCCTCCAGGGCCTTATTCTCTTGTTCCATTATCCTTTACTGAGGGGGAAGAGAGGCGAGATTTTTTTAATATTATTTTCACCATAGACCCCGACCTCTCACCACTGCTATTCCTGAAAACATTTCAAACATGACTGAGCTACTGCACATTTGGGAAGTTTATTAATCCCTCTGCCTTAATCGTTCTAGGTTCTTAGACTTGTCACATCACTGTCCCATCATCCTGCTTAAGAAGAACTGCTGAGCGAGTGGAAAGACTGTAGCCTAACACCACCTGAGCCAGCCCATGGGAAGCTGAAGTACATTAAACAACAAGGTGACACATTAGTGTTAAAACTGCACAGGGAGAAGCAAAACACAACCTAGGTCACCTGCTTGAGAAAAACTCCCAAGGACCATGAACATTTCCAAGGGCTGAAACTGTGTTTCAGTGCCAGAAGGTAAAAACACTGCCCCTCCATCTCACCTTCCCATGGCAGATTCTTCCAGCAGAAGAGGGAGGAAGAGCATAGCTGGGATGATGCACGAGTGTGCAACACCTTGCATCCTGACATGCCAGTAAAGCACTGAGATGTCAGGGCAACCAAATACCAGCCAGCAGGAGGGTATTTTTAAAAGCATGCATTATCTCACAACCACATGAGACACTGTCCTCAGCAAGGACAGGATGAAAATGCTTCATTGGCATTACTAACAGGTCACTGTCATCACCATCCTCACGCAGGAGGGAATAAGCATAATCCTTTCTCCTTCAAGCTATTCAGCAGCAGGAGAACTGGGGGAAGAAAGCAAGGATCCTTGCTTCAAATCCCTGGCATAAACCGTTAGGTAGCCTGCCTGCTCCTCAGATCAGTTCACTCACTGCATCTCCAGCCAGCGGTATGCTGCCTAGGTGTCACTGCCCACCTCAGTTCAGAAAGAGACTGCATGTTTTTTACCCATGCTGAAACTGGAGCACTTGCGTATCAGAACTTCTCAGGGCTCCAGCGACCCAAGCAAACTGGTTCACATGGTGATGTTTCCTGTTCAGACACGCAGACAGCTGCCTGGTTCCTCCTGTAACAGCTCACCCACCCATTTGCTATGAGACACCTGACTTCATTTCTTTCAACCTCACCACAACGGCAAAGTCCCAACACTGAACCTGCGTCACCAGACCCTCAGCAAACAGAGAACCAAGCCTCTCACCTTGCCTCCTGCTATCGTCCTTTGCAAAAGGCCACATTCAGTAGGGCCTCAGAATAGCCCTCCCAAGGTCCTTAGTGTGCTCTGACTCCATTACTGAATGCTGGGCAACAGCCAGAAAAATCACGAAATAGAAGAGGTTGGCAGGCACCTCTAGAGATAGATGAGTTCAGCTCCCCTCCTCAGAGCAGGGTCACCAAAAGCACATTGCCCAAGGCTGTGCCCTGGCATGCTTTGAGTATCTCCACAGACAGAGGCTCCACAATTTCTTTGGGCAATGTGAATTTCCTGTGGTTTCAACTTGTGCCTGTTACCTCTTGTCCTGCACCTGGGCAACACTGAGAAGGAACCCCATGCCAAGCATGTCTTAGGGGCTGGACTGAGGTTTCCCTTTATATGACAGCACAGCATCATCCTTCAGAGGTATCGACCTCTCTCTGCTGCTTCCAGAGCTGAGGCACCTCCCTGACAGGGACCTGCTGCCTCCTTTTAAGCTGGGTACACAAAAGCAGGCACTTGCAATCACTTGAAAAATGGAAGCAAAAATGCTGCTGTACATAACAGCTCTGCTACAATAACTGACCAACAGGAGACTGTGTAGTATCATATGCTGTTGTCATGGAAACAACGAGTAGTTTAGGTAGAGATGCACTGTCCCAGCTTGGCAAGGTGGGCCAGAGAAGCGTGGATTCTGTGCCATCTGTCAGAATGGTGTGTTCTCAGTTTCTGCTATTTATTTTAATATGAGCTGACATGGGCTTAGTAGGGAGCAAAGGGATAATTCTGCTTCTCAGATTCTCCAGGGGCACAAGAGTAAGCTGCAATAATAAGCTCAAGGTGTCAGAGGAAACCACCCCACTGAGGCATTGCTGAAACCTCAGGGACTGGAGGACTGCCACCAAGCCGCACTGGAAATAGCTACAGTCCAGGAACGCCCAGAAAAAAAAAAACCAACAGCGAAAGCACATGGGGCAGGGATAAAGGAAGGTGATAAATGAGTTGTGCTAAAATATTGTGGCAGGATTAGACTGTTGGTAGGTCTGAAAGACACACACAGTCTAGGGAGAGCTCACAGGGCACGGGAGGAGACAGCTCCACTGAAAACAAGCCAGGCAGGAGCACAAGAAAATACGTAACAGATCAGGATTAATTATGCAATCATAAGTATCAGGTCATTGTGGGGCTACTGCAAGGCAGGACCGAAATGCCCTTGCCAAAGGCATATGAGGAGTTGGAGAAACACCGTCCAGCTCTGCACAACTCTGTAGCCAACCCCACCTGCTCCTCCTCCTCTCAATAACCAAATTCACCCAGAAAGCAGTGATGACCAGTAGCACCCAACAGCATGCCTATGAACAGTAGCACTTCCAGGTACACAAAGGCATCTGTTCCCATTTTATTCTGGGCAAGATGTAAACCCTAAAGGATCCTGGTCTGCCATTCATTCCTCTTGCAAGGCTATAACTACTGTAGTGAAAGTAGCTTTATCCCAAAGGATATTGGTTTTCTCCACACTGACCTGGTTCTGCCTCTGTATTGCAAACATGTGGAGGATCATATGGGGCTCAGTAAACTGAGGCACTTGTTTGGGCTGCAATGTGCAAGGTCATGAACACATCTCCCACAGCACCATACAGCACTAACCAAAAGAGAGCCAAGGAGACAGGAGAGCAAAGGAGACAGGGGTTGGCTGAAGAGTCAGAGGATGGAGTACTAGAGACAAAAACTCAAAAACTACAAGCAGGAGAGCTGAGCAAACTCAGCCCTGCTAGGCACATGTGCACTCAAGAACAGGAGATGCTCAGACACTGCAGTGTCATCCCAGCTGCAAAGCCATCCAAGCAATCTAGCTCTCTGCCATCATCCAGTCCCACATCCCATACAGTTCTGCAGCCATCAGTGCACCATGCAGTTAGTGCCCTTTCCACAGCTATCTACCAGTGCCTCTCACCCCTGCCAAACACCCCTTGTTACCTCAGAGCAGCACTATCCTTGGTCAAGAAGGACCCAAATGATACCCTACAAGACAGCTATGCGTAACTGCATGAGCTCATAGCAGGGTATGTGAGCTTCCACTGCAAAGCAGCTTTCAACTCACAGTCTCTAAAATGGAAAAGCCAATATATTATTAGCCTTGTCCACATCCAACCAAAACTGCAACTACAGTCTATATTCCAGATTAGCAGCTTCTGTTACACAGCTGATCAAGCCACAGGAAACCTCCAGAAATAATCTTCTGGGTGTAGATGTTCAAAGAGAATCCCCACATTTAGATATATGTGGAAAGATAAAGGAACTGCACCAGAAAAGGACAACTTACATGAATTTTAATAATTCTAGTCTTCGCGCCACAATTCTTCTTGAGCAGCATCTTCTGAAAGAGAAGTAGAATCCAGGGATTAGTAGCAGTAGCACAAGGGAACAGAGAGAGGAAGGTTGTAGGGAGTCTCTCTTCATCAACATTTAATTAGCAAACAAGGTGGACGGATGGTTAATTGAGACTAAGAATTACCAGAGTTGGCCATCAAGTAATCAACCTAATCTGAAACCGTCTCACCCAACCTGCACAGAGTCCTTTGGCAGTGGCTGATACCCTGGGTTTCAAAAGAAAGTACAATAAATTCCACAGAGAAAGAGATAGAACAATTGCCTAAAAGGAAGTTTCTTCCTAATTTCTGTCAATTAGTGGTTAGACTCTGCCCTGAAAAAAGTGAATTTATCTTCCTTTTATGAAAAAAAAAAATAGTCTGTTTAATATAAATGTAGATGCTCCCATTATTTAACAGTTATTTTCATTATGTTAATGTATTTAGAATTAAAAAACAAGGTAAAAAGCACCTGCCTACAGTCCTAAATCCCTTTGCCATATACTTTAAGACCCATTAAAGTTGTCATAATATATGAACCACATAACTTGGCAAACCAGATGTACTTAAAACACCAATTACTCTGTGTAACTACAGAAACAAACAGGTGAGCTGCAGCTCTATCCCAGTTCTGAGGCAGTGCTTTGAAAGTTGGCAAGTGAAGAAAACCATTCTTTCCCCTCAAAAAAATTTCCAAAAAAACACTCAAAGTGGAAAAACAAGGCTTCAAGAGAGAACAGTTTTTCCGTAAAAAATACTTCAACTACATTTTTCACAGCGAAAAACTTGGTGGTGGACATGCGTCAGGAAAAACTTCTTTTTGATAGAAGTAATAGATTTTCCTAGTTCCTGACTGTTTTCTACCCTTTTCCAGTTATGTGAAGTGCGGGAAAACACCCACACACACTTGAACAAAGCAACTGAAGTGTTTTTCAGATTAAGTTCTTAACACAGAAGACTGTGGAAAGACATCCCACCATCTTACTAATATGGATGGTAAACAGTGAGACCTTTCTACTTCCTTTCTCCTTTTGTTTATAGTCTTCCTGCTTTTTCCAGTAGAATACAACATAAAAGCAACACAGTAAAGGGAGCCTTGAAAACTCAAAAAGCTTAAAAAAAATCCCAAAATACACAAACAACCCAAAAAAACCTCAGAAGAAAAAAAACCCACCCCAAACTGAAGACAGTGCTCAGGTGAAAGTAGATATTATTTTTCCAGTAGAAAGTACTGCTGGGATGTGGGGGGAGAAGTCCCACTCCTCCACCACCTTCTGTCATTCTACACCCCATGAACATGTCTTTGCAGTGCCAATCCATACAGCTGCCCAAAAGTTGGAGAGGGGGTTGCAGACCCACCCATCATTTCTACAGGCACCAGCCTCTTGAACCTAAAATCCAGCCCTCAGGCACACTCACAGCCCATTTACACGCCTGGAAAAGAGACAGGTACTGCAGCAAGTCTTGAAATTTGTATGCGGGTAGTTCGGGGCCTAAGGAAGGTGCATTTCAGTGTCTAAGTATGCACAGGGGAGAAGGGAGGTACTGCAAGCATTTTTAGTGTTTTCTCAATTCTTTTTGCAGGTGAACCCTAATGCTTTGTTATTCATCAAAGGGCACAACAGTAGCTGATGCCTCTGTCCCCAGGTCTGACCTGGCAGCACAGGCTGCCGGGTCAACACCACACCAAAGTTTCTAACCTAAAAGGACCCAACAGGCCTTTGCACAAACTAGTAGAAGGACACAGAGGGAACTTCTGAACTGAACCAACCCAAGCCTGTGCTGTCCGACTAAGCAAGTAATTCTCCAGGAATTCCTATAAAACAACACGGGGCTCCATTCCCAGCCGGGCTGCAAAGCAGTTATTGTAAGGCTGGTATTTACTGTGAGGTTACTGCCTTTCTTAAGACCCCCTGCAACCACACAGTGAAAAAGGCTAAAGAGGAGGGAGAACTTGGTGGGGCTGACAAACCCCAGGGGTGCGGGGATTGGTGAAGAGAGCAGTTGCGAGGTCTTGCAAAGTTTTGGTCTCTCCATAAGCTTTTCTTCTAGACTGCTGTGAAATACTGGCTGCTGGGGATGAGGGAGGGTAGCTCCAGGATAGCTCAAGCCACAAGCCCACTGGTGAGATAAAACACGTGAGACAAAGTAGGGTCAAACAATGAAACCAAGAATCAGGACTCTGGATTTCAAACCTCTGCCTTTAGGGGAAGAGTGCTGTTACAGTGGGACATGTCCTGCTGCATCCCATTTGACTACAAGCTACGTGACTTTGGGCAAGACTCAGCTTCTCCATACTGCTGTAAAGCTGAGCTTTACAGTGGTACTTGGCTGAGCCTCCAAGGATGGAGCAAGGCTGACACACCAAATTCCACAGTGCCTCAGTAGCACTACAGGATCCTCTGATGAAAGGGGAAAACTGTCTTTAGACACAATTCTATCAGTCAGGGAGCAAGTAGAGCACCTTTCAATGCAGTCCAGTGGGGTCCAATGCCTAGTGAGGTTCCATCCACAGAACCCCTGATGACTCCATCAAAAGACATTCTTATCCAATAACAAATTAGGAGAGGCAGAAAGACCTTAAATTTACCCACCCTGGTCTTCTATTAAAACACACAGGGAAGAACAACAGAGATAACAATTACAAGATGACAAACGCTAACTGAAAAGCTTGAACTAACCTGTGGGTAGATGGACAACCAGCCAGACTCTACCAAGAGGAATTCAAGTACTCACCTGTACCTCAAGTCCTACACTTCTGGCAGAAAACAGAGGTGCTCTTTTAGCAATACTGTTGTGATGAGCTTTAATCATGTGAGGATCTTACCACTATTTGCCCTGTTGCTATGGTGTAAAGAGGTTTGTTGCATTGTACAGCAAGAGCAGGATGCCCTACATAAGTTTCATTAATAGTGATTTCTGGTGTGCCTCTTGATGGACTTTGTAGTAAAAATCAAAACACGACATCCCCTCATCTGCAGGCTGTAAAACTGGAGCACAAAGCTCAGCCGAGGAAGCTCTCTGGAACTGCTGGGTTTTCCTACTTCCACTTAGCCTGGAAGTGGAGCAAGACCACTTGTGCTACACTCTTCCAGCTTCATGGCAAGGGTCCAAGATCATCACAAAACAGAGGGAGGGACACAGAGCAAGCCAGACACATGATCCTGCAGCTGAGAATGAATAAATAGAAGGCCAGTTATTGAATATTACTCCATTTAATCAAATTGCTTCCACCTCACTTGGAGCCACGCACTCTCTGCACCCAGCATAGTAAAGCCCCATTAAAAAAAAAAAAGAGTCAGTCAAGCATCTTTGTATGGTTTTCCATCCCTCTGCTTTCCCTTTCCTCGCCAAACCTGAGTGCAGACTTGCACACAAGGAAGCTAGAATGCAGTGCTGCTTAGCAACAGCCAGGGACTTTCCACAGCAGCCTCTCCTCATCCTCCCTCTGGAGACCTCCACGTCACGAGCCAGCCATGAGATGCAGCAACTCATTAACTCCTATTTACACAGACACAAGGCAAAGCTGAAATAACATTTATTTAGCTACGTGACTTGCAGTAGCCTAAAGCCAGGGCAGAACAGCCTATGAGAAAGGTGACATGTTCAGTTTAGTAACCCTGGGATAATTCCTAACTACTAGGCCAATCTGGAAGTACAGTTTTATTTCCTGGAGTTGTTTTTTTGGGAGCTATGACAAGAAAAGCAGAGATTTGCTGAAGGTCATGGAGAACGTTAGTAGTAGAGCTGAGAATAAACCGTAGGGTTTGGTTTCTGAGACTTTCTTCCACCTGCAGAAAAGGAAATGCAAGAAAAAGGGCAGCGCCTGTGCTCAGCCTCCCTATTTCAATTAAAAAGTCTCTCCTCTGCTGGCAGCAGAACTGAAACCTACAGCTTGGGAGCACTATTACTTGCGCGAAGGAAAGTTTATTTTATGATCTGCTGCGGCTTCTACTTAAAAGGAGGAAATGGCACGACTAAGGAAATGTGGGAAGTCTTTTTAAGGGTACAAGAGTTATGCCTCACTCTAAAAATACTGAATTAGAACATTTTAGGGTTAAACTCCCAGAAAACAGCAGAACCAGTTCAGCCTAAGAACCCTCCCACCAATCTCCCCCTGTTACACAAATACTCTCTGCTTATAACCCTGCAACTCTCTGTCCTGGATCTGGATTCAAAAGAAAGTTGCAAAGACTGGAAGCGATCCCTTAGAGGGTTATATATTTACTGCATGGCATGCAGTAGTGAACCCCTGAACTGGCACATGTGGCTCAGCTGCACATCAAAATACCACATGAACTGGAGAGATGAACCACTAGCCCTGCTTCTCTCAGAGCACAGCCCTCTAGTCCAGCCTTGCTTCAGGAGGTGTCTCCAATTAAGCAGTAAAGCTCCAAGTCCTCTAACACTGACTAGAGCGGTTCTGAACTGCTGAGGGTAAGTGGTGCATGCATGCACTTGCTTATGCACACAAGCTACTCTATCCAGAACTGTTGTATATAAACTCAGTCAGATGACTGAAATATATATTAACAAAATATAGGTATCCTTAATGCAAGGTCATTCTAGGACTAGAATTAATCCTGCTTGAGGATATCACATGTCACACTACTGCAGTTCAAAAATAAATATTTAAAACTCTTGTAGTTTAAAGGCAGGCATCACAGCTTAACTTTCAAATATTTAAGAGCTTGAACAACCTCTTATATTAGTATACAATGCAAAATACCAACTTGTATATTAATTAACACCTTTCATTTTACATATTTTTTATATGCACATTTCTATTTTTAAAATGGTTTAATTCTCACTACCTCCATAGGACAAAGCAACAAAATCTTTTGTCTACTGGTGTTTTGGAGTTTTTAATTATTTAATTTTATTATCTAGTTTAGTTTCAAACCTAAGGGCCAGTCTAGAGTTGGATGCAAACTATCTTTTTTTTTCCAATCCAGTTTAGTCTTTTTCCTGCAAGAGAGGACAGAAACTTTCAGTTCGACTTATCATTTAAATTACAATAAATCAGCACATTTCATCAAATGCTACATACCAATACACAGTTTGTTACAACCTAAGAATTTTGCAGGGATTTTCACTTGTTTGATGAAAAAGAGACTTAAAAACTTTAAAGTCTGTATTCAGTAACTGTGCAATATCTTGACTCAAGAGACAAGACTTTTAGAAGAACATAAAAGCAGGCCAGAAGTCTGCCTTTCATTAATTTTGCTGAGGACCCTCCACAGAAGGGCTGGTGCACTTTGACTGAAGGTATGGATGTGTCTGTCACTTGTTGACATCTTAAAGTTCTTGACAGGATACTTAGTTTTAAGCAGATCAAGTTTTAAGAAAAAGTCTTCTCAGCTCCATAGCTCTTGTTTTACTTCCATGCTGTTAACCCTACCAGCCAGTTTCCCAGTTGTCCAGCATCTTCCAGGAAGAAGGCAGACCAAGACTGAATGTGTATCACAGAAAATATAGAAACAGACTGATGATGTTGCTTTGTTTATTTGGAAAATGAACCAAAAGAGGAAACATTGCAGCGCAAGGAGAAGCTGTACTCTAAGTCATAGCAATCGGCTGATGCAAAGGGAGAAACCATGCCCAGTGAAGCAATGTCCGTAAAGAGAAAAAGCAACAACAAGGCAGTCAAGCAGCTCCATGGGCCAATAGGAGGAGGGCTGGAGGGGCCTCAAAAAGCTGATTCTTGTGACAGGGAGGTGAAACAGACACCAGTGCAGAGGCAATGCCGATGTGTGAGCTCCAGCCCAATGCCACTCCCAGTGCACTGGCTGGGGGAGCACAGCCCCGTGGCCCATCTCTCATGGGAAGGCATTTGAGAGCTTGTCCAAGCTCCTTCCCTACCAGCCCCCAGAGCCAGGTTTGGGCCAGGAGGAGCAGCCTTCCCCACCAGTTGGCTGCCGAACAAAGCCTGTCCCCCACCCCACCACCGCTCAGGCGGGGAGAGCACGCAGAGGGTTAAGGCACAGGGCAGGGGCACAGCTGCAGTGCAGGGGGCAGATGAGGTCACACCACTACACAAAGTGGCTATTGTGAGGCACACTGTGACTGCAGGCTTCTGCTTGATGGAGTCCCACCTCCGTGCCAGGGGGCTGCAGGAGCAGGAGGCCTGCAGGTGCTGGCCACCAGACAGCAGGGAGGCACATATGCAGGCAAACCAACAACAGCCTCATGCTACCAACGAAGCAGGGGATGTCAGCAGGGCCTTTTTTACAGCCCAGGCTGAATTAAATGAAGGGAATCAGCTACCCCCAAAGGCAGCGCTACCATAAGCCAGGCACGCTTGGGAGCCCCAGCCAGAGCTCAGCAGCAAGGCTGAAGCTTCCTGTGCCTCCCTGACTCTAGAGGTCCAGGCACCTCTGCACTCAAACACCGCAGCCCGGTGCCCTCTGCTTTTGTGGGCGTCTCCCACCAAGGCAAGCGGTGCTCCATGCCCATGCGGCAGGGCATGAGGGAACCAGGCTGTGGCTCCTGTCCTTTCACCAATGTGGTCATGGGTACACTGCATGGGCAAAGCCACGCCTGCCCTCCCGATCCAGTTAGGGGGATAACAAGCAAAGATCTTTTAAAGCTATTTTGTAGGCTGATTTTGAACTGGATTTTTAAATTTCTTGGTACTGAGGAGTCCTGCTAGGGCATGGGTATCACCTCATAGCTCCGCAATACAAAAACTGTAAAAAAAAAAAAAGAGAAAGTCACAGGCTCCTCCATACTGCTGGAAAACTGAAGCAGCTCCAACTGACCTTACCCCCCAGCCAGGCTCAGGCTCTCAGGTACACATGACTTTAATCAACCGAGGAACAAGGGGGCCAGGCCTTCACAGCAACCACCTGAGGATACTCTCCAGTTGCCTCATCCCCATGCAGCCCTAGCCAGGGATACCACAGGTCAAGGGAGCACCCGCTGTCTGGGCCCAGGGGTGCAAGCTGCTACCCAGCACATCCACGTGCCGGACGTGGACACGAGCTCCCTGCCCAACCCTTGAAGCCACACAGCATCAGGAGGGCGGTATTTCAGCCACAGCCTTAAATCACAGTTATCATCTGTCACAGTCTGCAGACTGCTCCAGCAGAAGTTAAACAGCCTCACAGCACTTTAAAATCCAGGCTAATTCAAGTAGTTTGGCCAACAGTCCCCTCCTACAAAAACAAACCCCAGCATCCAAAGACTGTGAGCTGTGGTGATACTGTGGAATATCCTGAAAAGCCTCTGAACTCTTTAGAAAGCTATTTCTATTTCATGTTCAGTTGAATTAGTCATTAACATTTTTGCCACATTTATCCTCAATCTGTCTGAAACCCCATCAAAACACCAACACATTTGGTCTCTCAACACTGTCATAAAGGTCCCCATCTCTATCAGACAGGGGAGTCCCAGTTTTCTAGGCAGTACCTCTGCCAGCAAGTGCTATGAATCCACAGCCTCCGTATAACACAAACACTGACAGCTTGGCACCTTTGGACAGGGCAGCAGAGAAAATGCAAGTGATCATTGAGAAGAAATTCAAATAGAAAGATAAAAAAGAAGAACAGATAAGACCTTACAAAACAAGCGTACTGCAGGGACTTGCCCAGGATCACACACTCAGCAAATAATAGACCATGAAAACCATGACAAAGTAATTTCTGTGGTCACCAAAATCCCCTCCAACATGGTGTCATTAGTCACCTCATTTTGTGCACTACTGGGAGTGCACTGCTTAACTGTCACTGCTGAAGAGAAATGGGTGCAAGCCTACAGCAAATACAAGATAGCCCTGAACCACAGGTGAGCCTTAACTGGCAGAACAGCAAGTCAATCCCACAAGTGATTGCTCTCTAAATAAGCACAAGCCAGTTGCATCTCAATGCAGAAAGATGCACAGGTGGATCACCGCAGAGCAGCGCCAGGCTGCTGGGCCTGGGCAATGCCCACTACAGAAGAGCATGAGCTGAAGCCTGGCCAGCAAGGTCTGCCACCTGGCAGAGCATCTGAATTCCCACCACTCCCAAGGCCCAGAGAGTAGATAAAGTGATTCAAATTACAGGCTGCTTTTTTAAGTTCTCTCTGAATATCACACTAGAGCCACAGCTGATGCAAACACAGCTACCTACTTACACAGTTATGGTCTAAGCAAACAGACTCTCTGCCTGTTTGTAGGTGATTGTTTTCCTTCTACTTCTCTGCCACCTTTGTGGCATATGGTCTCCAGATATGCTCTGGATCTGTACAGAAGCCCTGTCCCCCTAGGCACACATATGGGCCAGATTTGCCCTGGCACTTTTATCACCAAGCCCTTTGATTTGAATTTGGGGATGGAGGAAGTGAACACTCTGTATGGAGCATCTCTGGCTCAGTGGCTGCTTCCCCTGCTGGTCTGGCAGAGTCCGAGTCTGCTGATCTGCAGGGTACATCAGATGGTTCATCTATTCACTCCTCGCCAACCCCAAATCCCTTGCTGAGTTTTCTTTGAGGCCTGGAAAAAATGCAAAGCTCCATTTGTGCAGGAAACAGACCTGACCAGAAACGCCAGCACCTGTGGAGCAACAAAAATATAAAGAAGGGGTAGGATTCATTAATTCCCTATCACCCATCTGCACATGCCAAAGTTACTGAAGTTCAAATGCTGAGCTTACCCCTCCTTCTCACAAAGCCTGGGAAGGGAGGAGGGGTGTGAAGGGATGGGGGGGTTGGTCTAGTTTCACAGCTGGCAGGCATGGTAGCAGCTCCTGAGGAAAAGCTTACAAGGCTTTTAATTCAGGGTTGCCAACGTGACTGTTTCCTCCCTTCATTCCTGGCCTTGACTCCAAAGCTGTCCACAGGGAGCATCCAGTCTAGTCTAACATATCATCTGATGTCTCTATAGTTTGTCTCACTTCTGCAGACCCAGCTTGTGACTGTTAACTGAAGCCTTGGCTTGGACATGAGTCCAAAGCCCTCCCTCCACACGGACTTTTGCCACAGGCAGAGCTAGGGCAGAAGGCACACTGCCTCCTGAGGCTTTACCCTGTTCCCCTCAGCTCTGCTGCTGCAGCACAGAGATGGCAGTGCCAGGGGCTTGAAACAAGCAGCCCCAGACACTTCCACCACTTGCTGTTCGAACACTGTCCCCAAGCACACTAAGAAAGGGTTAAGACATTAGCACAAGTCAGTCAAAGTAAAAAGAGTTTCCTCAAAGCAGGGAGACACAGAGAGGGCTCTGGGAAGTCACACAACTGTATACCCTGTGAAAGAAAAAACAAATTAAAATCAGTGAAAGGTACAAACTGTCAGCTGTGACCTTACAGGGACACAACGAGGAAGAGAATCCACAGATGGCTGCTCCAAATCTGAAGGACACAAGAATTACCAGAGTGGGTGCCAGATTATCTTTACACCACCCTCAGCTAACTGAAAAAAACTACAAGATGCTCCAAAGGCTCTGTGCAAGCCACAGGGCCTTGTGCCTACCAGCCAGAAAGTGAGCAGCCCAGGTAGGCATCCAGGACACCAGACTTCCAGAAGAGACTGCATGTTTGCACAGGTTCCCCCAGGCAGAGGAAAGGATAGCTGTATGTATGGAAGGCAAAAGAAAAAACACAACTCAAAACTGTTTCAACTCTAGATTTTTAAGCAAATTTATTAATGGTTTTGAGCCAACCTGGATTTTTTAGATATTGGTATCAAGTATTTATGTTTAAAGATATAAACTCTTCACCCTGAATGCCTGTTTGTCAGCTCAAGAACCTGCCCTAAAGGGTACAGTTAGCTCAAGGGACATTTCAGGAGGTATAAAACCCACACTGTATCTAATCCATCACAGGAACATCCAATGCAGATCAATGGGTTTGTCTGGGGAGAACTCTGAATATGTGCTTTTTCAGCAGATTCTTAGCCTGAGAGTTGGTCTTAGTAGAGGCTTCTCAAAAATAGGGCAACATGATGTATACTCATTAAATGAGGAAAGGATTTTTTAGTGGCATGGAAGACAGACATGGCCTGTTCCTCACAATAGAAACCTCAAAAGGTGACTCTGAATCACCTTCTATCCTCTCTCCAGCTGAGTCCTAAGGGTATTACCCCATGGGAACCCTTGCCTTGGGTTCAATTGGTGCTGCTGGGAGTACTCACAAAGGTAACTAAGTAGAAAACATGTAAGGGTACACCTCCAGACGAGAACTTGGATTTATGGACAGTGGAGAAACTTTGAAAGAGCCAAATGCAGGCTGACTGCATAAACAGCTCTAGGAAGCCAAAACAAGCCTGCTTCAAACAAACAAGCAAACACCCCAAGCCATGGGGTTGGCTTGAGCTCCAGAGTCTGAATGCAGGGCATTCAGAAGGTTCCACTCCTCCTCTCAACACACACATGTCATGTCTGCACGACCCCGCAGCATATTTCAGCATCTTCTCCTTTCACATGACTGTGCCTGTTTGTGAGATCCCATTTGTTTGCATGAGCACATGAAAATAATAAAGATTATTAACAAACCAGAAAGACCACGGATGTCTGAAGGCAAGAAATGAAGTGGAAATAGTAGAACATTAATAACCACAGAGAGAAATGACAACTTGACCCATCTGTTCTGACATTCCCCAACCTACCACCTACTTGTCCCCCGGCTCCCCCACCCCGCTGAACCTCACATACACCTTAGTGACAAGGGAATATGCTGAAGTGGCTAGCTAGCTAATGTGATAAAGGTCTCTTAACTCCAGGGAGCTGATCCATTTATGTAGCAAATAACTAACCACTGTGCTCAGAGAATGTTCTCCCATGCCCACATGCAGCACTGCCTGCCCACACCTGCCCTGCAGTACAATGCTAGAGTGTGCATGGGGCCCGGGGTGGTGTTTGCAAGTTGAAGCTCAGACCCTGTGATAGGGTTTGGCCTACCAACTGTGAAAGGCCTGTACCCGTGTGAACAGCTTGCAAGGATTCCAGAAGAGCCAGACAAGAGCACCCACCTGGTGCTTTGTCCTTCCTCTTAAGTATATGGTTTCCTTCAGCACTGGTATCAGCACAGGTGGATTCTCATACCCTGTTGCACCCCTTTTATTCACATCCTCATACCTACACATGGCTCAAGATGGCACAGAAGCTGGCCCAGGGAAGCCTCCCTAATGAGAGAAGCAATATAACAGATTCGGCAAACAGGGCTTTTCCCTGGACACTTCAATGCACCGAGCTTCAGCATCTCCACTTGTCCATGGGTGCCAGCACATGATACACACCACTCCTGCCAACTTTTTGAACATTCCCTATGCAAGAGCAGTGATGTGCCAGCTCAGAGCCAAAAGCAGGCCACTACCCTTCTAAACAGGTGTTAGAGCATAGCAACCCTGAGAGCTGTGCCCAAAGAACTAGTTGGAGAACTACTGACCTCACATACACCACTCCATTGTTTGCATCAAGATCCACTTCTCAAATAGTTGGAAATAGACCTTCAACTCAATAGCCTGTAAGATCCATATCAGAGCCCGTATAACACATGCCAGTGTTCATAACACACATCAATTTTAACACACAAATTTCAGTGTTTCCTTTTTTTCAGTTCAGGATTTTGGCCTATCTCATGCCTATGAAATGGTCGTGTCCTAGGACCAAGAGGGCTCATTCACCTACCACACTGAAAAAGGGCAAAAGTTCACATTATCTCATCAAAAGAAGAAAGAGCAGAGGACACAGGCAGACCTGGATGTCTTAAGGCCAAGTTCATTAAGATCCTCTGTGCACAGAAAGGCTGATAATAAAAGCAAAAATTTATACCACATTTATGAATAGTTCTGAGGGTGTTTGAGTGATTTGGATGTTTGTATCTATAAAGCAAATAAAGCAAAGTACAGATTTTTATACAGTGAACTAGGCAACATAGGCAAGTCTCAGTTACAGCAGTAGTTACTAATGCTTTCTACTTCTAACCCTACCAACAGCCACATCATGAGATAGCAATCTGATTTTTTTTTCAGCTTCTTGTGGTTTACCGTTTCATTCATCTCTAGGGTCTTCCCATACATAGGCTGTTTAGCATAACTGCCCATAGTAAAGGAGTCCGCAAAATGGAGCCGGGAAGAATTAGCACAAAAATGCCTTTCACACTTCTTGTATGAAAGCAGACTTGAACATTAGGTGTACAACAAAAGAAAAGATACAAGACGACTAAAAAAAGTAATATTAGAAGTCTCTCTGCTTAAAAAAAAACGTTTTCCAAGAGCACTACTTCCACTGCCCATAATTACACTCATTCCTCTAACAACACTTAGAAACTAACAGAGCTGGATGTTACTCAGAGGATGACAGGAAATTATATTAAGTTGAAAACAAGAGCTTGATTTGATAGCACACCACATTCAGGACTACAATGAAAATACACATATCATACTCACTGTGCTATTTCAGTCAGAGCTCTGAACAAAGCATCACAGCTTAGGTTTCAAGACTTACATTAAGGTGTTCAATATACAATCCTATCTAGCCAGGTACACCACATTCTCATGTGAAGCTTGTCTTTTCCGCATGTACAGAAAACAATAGCTGTAACAGACTTTCCTGAGCAAACCCAGGACATTCCCTGACACATGGTGGTTTCCTCAGCTGCAAACAACATCGTCTGTAATGTAACAAGTAACAGGTTTACAGCAGTAAGAAAACCAGACATCTACCTGGCTCAATTTTAAGGATATTTCTACCTACACTAGGAATGGCATAGGTCCACTAGCTTTACAATTTGTAAAATCATTTAAACTGTTCCTTGTTTCTTAATTGTATTAGGCCCACATATTGTCACAGCAGAACCTATAGGAATGTTTGATGAGCCTCTGAAGTGATATACGAGATAGGGAGTTCCTAAAGTCTCCACAGGGAGCTAAAAGACTTATCTATGCTGTCAAAAAGGAGCACACTGACAATGAGAGTGCAAAGTAACTCACAAAGCAATTCAGGGTTTCATCTTTTCTACAGCTGCTCAAGCTATTTTTTTCCATAATCAAACACATGAAGGTGAAATTATAGCTTGCAAGAATACGCCAGGATTTTAACACAAGCACATTTTTTGGAATTAAAAATATAGTTTGCACTAGCATAGACATGACCACAGATTTCTTATCTACATTAAGTTCCTAACACTCTAGAGGATCCTCAGTTTTGCAAATTCATTCCTAGGAAATTGCTTTGCATGAGCAAGCAAAGTCCAACAGGAGATTGAAAAGATTATTTTCAATAAGGAAAACCAGCAAACTTAATAGGATTTTTCTTAAGTATCTTCATTTGTGCTTTTTTTAATTTACATGTGGCCCTCAGGACACCTATGCTTTTGAAATCTTGAATTTAGAAAAAAAGTAATTAAATATTTTTGGCTTGGAGAGGGAGGGTTTGTCTCTGACTTACCGGTCATCACTTCATCAAAACTAATTGCAGCTCAACAAGAAGCAGGTATCCAGGAACACAGCTTTGGAGAAGAGCAGGGAGTTTTAGAAGTGAATCTGCTCTGGTTTAACTCGGCCTCCATCTACATGAGAAGTAGATGCCTCTATTGAGTGCCTCCTACTGTGAGATGAGCTGTGGACCAATGCCCAAAACTCCCATTGGCATCGACAGGCTGCAAGAAAGTGCGAGCAGAGAGCCCAGCAGTGCAATTCTCATGTAAGCCAACAATGGAGAGGCTATTCAGAGCTGAAGCAGAAAATCAGAGCTAAACCCCAGCCCACGCCAAGGACAGCTGTGTTGTTGACAGCTAGGCTGGCTATTCTACCACCCCAAAGCTTGTCTCAAAAACAGTATTTCCTAGTGTTTACTCTAGTCACAGGCTTGACCTTAAAAGCTCAGCCAGTTTCTGCCCATTGAACAGTAATGGCTGCTGCGTTTTCAAGTCTCAGACGTGCTCTGGGACAAGCTGCTTGCTTTCAGTCTGCAGTGGCAAAACTGGAGCACAAAAGCCCAGCATTAATAGTTAACCTGCACCATCACATGACTGCCCTGTTTCTGCTATTTCCAAACCTGCACTACCACCTGCCTCCCTTCTCACTCACAGGCAGTGCCCCACAGGGAGACTGCAGGGTGCAAAGCACACCTGTGTCACCTCTTCAACGCCAGTATCAAGTCATGCTGGATGAGGAAGGTGTCCTGCTTCAGAGAGATGGGGCTACACAGTGGCAGCAGAAAGTAAAGGGAGAAAACAAGCTCTTGCTTTCTATTCCTTGCTACCATCACTTCTGTGTCGTGCTTTGAACAAGTCTCTTGCCATCTGATTCTTAAGCAGTAGCAACCCCCATTATCTTGTGGATGCTGATTTCCAGGAGACTGGTCACTTGTGTAAGTGCTTAAGCTGAGAATTCAACGCTTAATGGTGGTGGTAGGGTTGGAACAAAAGAAAAAAGCCTAACCTATCTCTTCTGCTCATTTCAGTTTCTTAACCTATATAATAAAGTCAGAAAAGCAAGCAGAAAACTGCCACCACCATCACACACTCTCTGGACTACAAGATGAACAATCAGCTTGGTCCCAAATAGCCATTCACCCTTTGCAGTCTCTGCAAGCTCACCTCACTGATCCTCCAAAGAAGTGAACTGTAAGACTTCCTCCTTTTCAGAGGTTGCTACCTATGGTAGCAAGAAACGTAACTTAAGCCTGAAGAGAGGGCCATTCACCCGCAGACCAAATACAATGTGGGCAGTGACAGCATATGGTGAAACTGCCTGCAAACTCCTTTTCTCCACAGGCAATGATGAGATATTTGTATCACATGCTGAGGGAGGAGTGGGAAGGGAGAGGTATCTGACCAACTCAACAGCCACATTGGGACACAACCCAGGCAGCCCTTCTAGTCCAGACACACCAAGGCTGGGGGCAGCGAGGACAATCCAGCCCTATTCCAGAGCAGAGCACTGTACAGAAGGTCCTGACCTTCACTTCCAAGCAACATCTACTAACTGGTCTTGCTGGAAAGTATAAACAGGTTGCAGCAGCAAAACTTCTTAATCTGCCAGGCCCTCAAGGCTACTTAGGCTGACTTCAGAGAGTGGGAAAGAGAACGTGCCAGCATTATCCCACTGTACTGTGCCAAAACAAGAAACAAAAAATCCTTTGGAAAACCTTCTTCAAAAAGGACCCACAACAGCCAACACATAAATAGACAGAACAGGGATATGCTGCAGGATGGCTACCCTTGGGTATCCAACCCAGCACCCAGTATGTGACTGCCATTCACCCCACTTCACCTTTTACCCAGTTGTGTGCTACTGCAGTTAGGATCTCTAGGTTTTGCTGACTGATGGTTTCTGTGGCCTGCTGACAGCCCACCATAAACCACTGCCAGCAGATATGGGAGACTGGGCTTTTTTTTCTAGTTCAGTAGGAATTATTCTGTGGTGCTTTGAGAGGAAAAAATGCTGAAGAGGTCAAGACCTCATCCTTGTCCATTCACATGGAGAGATTCTGGTAGCCACTTCTAGGTGCGATCACCTTTTTTTTCTTTCTTAAATATTTGCTCCCTCCAGGCCTACCTACCCCTCAGAGTCATAAGAGTTCAAGCCTCACACAGTCACGAGCATCACTCAGGACTCCTCCTTAAGTCACATCCCAAGGACACATGCCAGTGGTGCCCATATGCCCATTTGATCTCCTCTCTCTGGTCTGCAGCCAAAGAATCAGCTTTAGTCTAATACCTTCTTACCAGGCTTTAGAGCTTATAGAAAAAAAGACAGACAGCAGGCTTGGGAAGGTAGCCAGCAAGCCTGCCAATCTAAATGATAAGCCATTGGCTTTAATCTCAGGCTCATAATTTACTGCCACTGGTGCCAGGTGCTATTATTGTCCCTTTGGGAATCTTAATTCAACAAAATTACTCTCTCTAGGTCTGTCACCACCCATTCTGAACCTTCATATCCCACAGGCCTCTCCTGCCTTCAACACATATTCTCCCAAACTTCAGCCACATCTGATTTCCTTCCCACATCTTCCTTTTCCTCAGCCAAGCTCTCTGGTGTACTCCTAATCACCCTGACCAACCTAATCGCCACTCCTCATGACTCAACGCAGCACCTCAAGGAACCAGGTTTCAGATGTTCCAGCAGATGTTCTGGCTACTGGCTTATGCTTGGAGGCAGCCCAGATGGTACTTAGGTCCATGGTAGTCCAAATAGCTATATTGACCAACATGCAAGTTCCCAGAAAAAGGAGGCAGAGTTACACGGCCAGATACCCAGGGAAAAAGAGATAGATGTTTCCAAACAGCAGCACTCATAGTGGCTCACCTGTCCATCTCTCCCTTGAACTGTTGCCCCTTTGCATGCGTTACAAAGCCAGATCAAAAACGCACTCAGACAAAACAAGAAAACAAGGAAGGAAGGGATTAAGGGAGAAGAGCAGAAGTGTTTGACCCTAGGAATGGACAAGCCAACACTCTGTGCCAGGGCTGACAATGGTGGAAGAGGTCCAAGGAAATACAAGTGATCAGAATGAAAAGCTGCTAGCTGCACACCTGAGAGGTGAACATAGTATCAACAGATGTCATGGGGCAGGACAAAATTGGAGCAGACTTGAACTGAAATTAATGCTGTATTTCAACAATGTACAGAGAACATAGATCCTGAGAGAAGCTGTTGAGGTACAGGCTGGATGAGCAGACAGCAAGGTGAACTGAAAACTGGGTGAACAGGCAAGTTCAAAAGGTTGTGATAAGTGGCACAAAATCTAGTTGGAGGCCAGCAATTAATGATGTACTGCAGGGGTCAGTATTGGATCCAGTCCTGTGCAACATCTTCATTAATGATCTAGATGATGGGGCAGAGTTTGCTGATGATGCAAATCTGGAAGGAGCAGCTGATACAGCTCAGGGTTGTACTGCCATCCAGAGAGACCTCAGCAGGCTAGAGAAATGGTTGACAGGAACTACTCGAAGTTCAACACTGAGAAGTGCGAGGTCCTGCACCTGGGGAGGAAGAACCCCAAGCACAAGTACATGCTGGGGACCCCCAGCTNATGAAAAGCTGCTAGCTGCACACCTGAGAGGTGAACATAGTATCAACAGATGTCATGGGGCAGGACAAAATTGGAGCAGACTTGAACTGAAATTAATGCTGTATTTCAACAATGTACAGAGAACATAGATCCTGAGAGAAGCTGTTGAGGTACAGGCTGGATGAGCAGACAGCAAGGTGAACTGAAAACTGGGTGAACAGGCAAGTTCAAAAGGTTGTGATAAGTGGCACAAAATCTAGTTGGAGGCCAGCAATTAATGATGTACTGCAGGGGTCAGTATTGGATCCAGTCCTGTGCAACATCTTCATTAATGATCTAGATGATGGGGCAGAGTTTGCTGATGATGCAAATCTGGAAGGAGCAGCTGATACAGCTCAGGGTTGTACTGCCATCCAGAGAGACCTCAGCAGGCTAGAGAAATGGTTGACAGGAACTACTCGAAGTTCAACACTGAGAAGTGCGAGGTCCTGCACCTGGGGAGGAAGAACCCCAAGCACAAGTACATGCTGGGGACCCCCAGCTGGAAAGCAGCTTTACAGAAAAAGATCTGGGGGCCCGGATGGACACCAGATTGAACATAGCCAGCAGCATGTCCTTGCTGCAAAGAAGGTGAATAATATCCTTGGCTGCATTAGGAGGAATATTGCCAACTAGCTGGGGGAGGAGGGATCTTTCCTCTCTACTCTGCACTGGTGAGGCCACACCTGGAGTACATCTGGAGTACTGCATCCAGTTCTGAAGTCTCCAGTAGAAAAGCAACACAGAGATACTGGAGAGAATCCAAGAGAGGGCCACAAAGATGATTAAGGGACTGGAGCATCTCTCCTATGATGAGATGCTGACAGAGCTGGGACTGTTTAGAATCATACTCATGGAGTCATCTAGGTTGGAAGGGCCTTTCAGATAGAATCCAACCACTTAGCCTGGAAGAAAAGGCTCAAGGGGGATTTTATCATTGTGTACAAATATCTGAAGGGAAGATGGACGCTGATGCTTTTCAGTGGTGCCCAGTGCAAGGACTAGGGGCAATGGGCAAAAACACACACGAGGATGTTCCCTCTGAGCATCAGGAAACCTTTCACTCTGAGGGCAACTGAACACTGGCACAAGTTGTCCAGGCAGATTGCAGAGTCTCCATCCTTGGAAATACTCAAAAGCTGTCTGGACATGGTCCTAGGCAACCAGTTCCAGGTGACACAGCTTGAGCACAGGGGTTGGACAAGAGGACTTCCAGAGGTGCCTTCCAACCTCAACCATTCTGTGACAATGTTCTAACTTCTGTCATGCTCATTGATACTGAAATCTTAGGAATAGGACTAGATTATAGTAGGACTAGGCTCTTCAGGAAGGACAGGCAGCGGATGGGGGGGGGGGGGGGTCACCCTCTATGTCAGTAACCAGCTAGAGTGCATGGAGCTCCACCTGGGGATGGATGAGGAGCTGACCAAGAACTGGTCACACTCAAAGAGTTACAGTCAATGGCTTGATGGCCAAGTGGAGACCAGTCACAAGTGGTATTCTTCAGGGGTCAGTACTGGGACCTGTGCTGTTAAACATCTTTGTCGACAACATGGACAGTGGGATTGAGTGCATCCTCAGCAAGTTTGCTGAAGACACCAAGCTGTGTGGAGGGGTCAACACGCTGGAGGGGAGGGATGCCATCCTGAGGGACCTGGATAGACTTGAGAGGTGGGCCCGTGCAAACGTCATGAAGTTCAACAAGGCCGAGGTCCTGAATGTGAGTCAGGGGAATCCCATGCACAAATACAGGCTGGGTGGAGAATGGATCGAGAACAGCCCTGAGGGAGAGGGATTTGGGGGTGCTGGTAGATGAAAAGCTCAACGTGACCTAGCAATGTGCACTCACAGCCTAGAAAGCCAACCTTATCCTGGGCCACATGAAAAGAAGTGTGGCCAGCAGGTCGAGGGAGGGGATTCTGCCCCTCTACTCTGCTGTCATGAGATTCCACCTGGAGTACTGCATCCAGCTCCGGGGCCCCCAACATAAGGACACAGACCTGCTGGAGCGAGCCCAGAGTAAGACCATGGAGATGATCAGAGGGCTGGAGTACCTCCGTTATAAGGACAGGCTAAGAGAGTTGGGGTTGTCCAGCCTGGAGAAGAGAAGGCTCCAGGGAGACCACAGCACCTTTCAGTATCTGTAAGGGGCCTACAGGAAAGACGGGGAAGGACTCTATCAGGGAGTGTAGTGATAGGACAAAGCGTAACAGTTTTAAACTCGAAGAGGGTAGATTTAGATGAGATACTAGGAGGAAATTCTTCACTGTGAAGGTGGTGGGACACTGGAACAGGTCACCCAGAAAAGCTGTGGATGCCCCATCCCTGGAGGTGTTCAAGGCCAGGTTGGATGGGGCTTTGAGCAACCTGGTCTAGTGGAAGATGGCCCTGCCCATGGCAGGGGAGTTAGAACAAGACGATCTTTGAAGTCCCTTCCAACTCTAACCATTCTATAGTTATCCTCTGTCTTGCCCTTAGCATTTACAAACTGGCAGCAGGTGAGCCTTCCTGTCAGTGAAGATAAGACATAGTCAACTCATTTGCCTCCTTCAGTAAAGAAGAGGAAATCATTACCCTTTCTAGGAAGCAGCTAGGCCAAGTTCTACATGGGTTACTGCTCTCTTATGCTCTGATTCATCCAGCCCTGGCAGCACACAGGCACTTCCATTATGGCATGTTTTTGTACAGATTGTATAACCATCCAGGGAACACTTAAGGAACACAGAGAAAGAGACAAGAGATATCTACTACCTGGCAGAGTCGTAATTGCCTCCCTGGGGCAGGGTGGGGTTCCTCATGCCTTCCCTCACTATTGATTCTCTACCTCCCCCAGACAGCACCTTTCCTTCCCACCCTACCTCTCTTCACCACTGTCAGACTACAAATGCTTTAATTAGCAAATCAGACATCAGTTAGGTGGCATTGAGCCAAAGAGTCTTTACAATAAATACCAAACCAGAAGAGAACATCTCCTCAGCTCCTCCAAAGGCGCAAAGAATAAGACACCTCTACTATGCTCCACCACCCACTTATCTGGTACGTCTGGAGTCCCAGAGTCTCCTGCCACAGAACTACATCCTTGCAGGTAAATAGATCAGACAGTCTAATCAATCATTTTCAGCCCCAAACTTCCTCATGCTAGCATTGCCTCGCAGCAGACAGGCATGGCATTTGTTCTGCTGGCTACTTCAGTGCCAAATGCTGACAGGGGTGAGATAGACAGGGGCTTCTGTACTGGAGGAACAGCTGCTGTAGAATATTTCTGGGGGTGAAAAATAAAAGCAAAATTGCAGGAGGTTACCAGAAGCAGGATTTCTCATTCTATAATGGCGCAATCAGTTTCTGCAACAGTTTCCTTATTATATTGCTTCAACAAGCACTCTGCTGCACCCAGGGACAGAGAACTGCTATGGCCCAACTCTTCACACCTGGGAGAGACAAGTTCTGGCATTGGGCCCCTTAGGAAATGGTGTAAGCCATTACACTCAGCACAGGCCCCTGAACTCTGCTCAGTCACTCTGGAGACTGAGGTGCAGGGCAGAGACAGTGATGAAATTGCCACGAGCACCAGCAGTGGGTTTTCTGGCAGCTCCTTAGCACAGAGGCAAGCTCAGATGGGCAAACAGATGATAACAATTTTCAGGAACTGACCAGGCCTCGATTCAAATGGGAGGTTGAGAGGTGAAAAGGACTCACAAGCTCACACATTCTCTATCTGGAAACTATTTGTCAAGCCCTGGACAGACAGGCAAGGACAAAGCCCAGCTGTGCTAAGGATATGGAAATCTCACCCTAGAGTAATTATCAGCCCAAAGCCTGGACTCCAGCATACCAGTAGTCACATGCTGGTCCTTGGTCACACATGGCAAGTGCTGTCCTGCAGCCTCTGTGCAATCAGTATTGGCTCAAAGAAAGCTTTCAGTGCCAGTTGCCCTACCAGGCCCAGTCCAACCATAATGCCAGTATTCAAATATTCAGCAGGACTGTTGGGCTTGATATTATACAGCTAAGCCCAGATCAGGGCTTGCACTGTAGCCAGGCCACTTCCAGTGTCAAGCCAAGACAAAGTTCCACTCACCTGTCATGCACTGAAGCTACTCATCCACCAAAGGGATGCAGTGTCTGTAGTGAAAACCCAAATGTTAGCACAGGATGTGTTTTCTCTTCTGTGCTGGCCTTCTTCATCCTAGTATCTCAAAGCCTTTTTATAATGCATTTAGCCTCCATAAGACAGTAGTATTGATATTATCTACTGATACACACAGGCAAGCTATGGCAGAAAGGTTTCACAGATTGCTCAGAACTACGTATGACTTTGTATTGTAACCAGAAATATACCCATGAACCAAAACTCTCTGCCTTGTACTTTAAAACAATGCTTTCCTTACCAACCACCTACCCACACATAAATGAGGACAGTTTGGATTGCTCATCATGCCAACCCAAAGCTGCTGTCCTCCATTAGAGTTCTCTCCTTACAAATGCTACACTCTGACTTCTCAAGTTGCTAAAAGTTGCTTTCAAAGGCACTCCAGCCAGTCCCGTAAACAGCACAGAAGGATGGACCCTTTATTTCCTCTCTATCTATTTACACAATGTGCCAAGACCAGTTAGTCTCATCCCCCGGGAATGAGCTCAGCAGCTCCAAGGAGTTTTTGTGACACCCTGGACTTCCTTACACCTTAGCCAACCCTTGTGTCCCGTGGTGTTTTCACCTCAAGCCAAAGGATGTCCCTGCTGCTCTCCTTGACCTCGTGCTCTCAGCATTGCCAAAAAAGCCAGATCTACTAAGGTTAACAACGTGGCAGCAGCCACAGTCTTTCTAGGACATGCACAGCCTTCATTAAATAGCAAGCGGCTGGCAGCAGGGCCTGCATGTAATGAGGTTGCCATCCAAGGGCCATGATCAAGGGGTGGCTGGGAGAGGGCATTCACCACAGCGATGCGGGTGTTTGCACAAGCCAGGGTGTTTCTGCCCAATTAGAGGAAAGAAAGGAAGAAGTCTTCTGAGCTAATTTTCTCGTGCTTTGGAGGAGTGAAGAAAAGCGTGCATTGAATTGCCCTCTCAGGCTCAATAGGGAATAGGCTGGGTGGCCAGCTGACCAGCCAGCCAGGGTGGAAAATGCATCCACCAACTGTCCAAACTCATGGCTGGGGCACAAAAGGGCAGGATCACACTGCTCTGTGAAGCTAGAAGGGCATGGCCCAACACCTAAACAGAACAGGACTTTTTAGACCTGCTCCTGTGCCAGCCTTTCCTGCTCAGGGAGGCTGAACTCAAAAGGTCCAAATGATGGAGATCTCCATTTATCCACAGGCAATTCCCTAACCCCTTAAAAGCACTCAAATTGCCCCCAAACCCACTTCTCTCCCCCAAATTTGCTCCACTTCCTTACCAAAAGGCACCAAATTACTGGAACAGAGGAAGACATTTAGACACCACACGGCACCGATCCACGGCCTTCCTGCAAAAGCTGCGTTGTCCGTTCAACCCTAAGAATAGCTTAAGCATCCCACCACAGAGCTGCTCCATACCATGATTCTCTGGACCAATTTGCCATCACCATCCAACATAAACAGGATTTGATGCAAAGGCTCATCACTCAGCATCTCTTCATCCACCCTTGAGTAACCCATAGCACACCATGCACCCAAAAGTGTCTTCTTGTCTCAGAACACATTTGCTTCTGGCACAAGTTAATCTTGCCTAATACTCTTTGTCATCTTTCAGTTCCACAGAGCTGCAGGAATGGGAAATAAGGCTCAGGGACAAGGGTGAAAACCACATCTGCTGCTCAAAAAAAAGTTTCCATCTGATCAAGCTTTTCAGCTGTATTATCAGGGGTGAGCACGTGATAGTAAGGATAAGAATCACAAAGCAAGAATATCTTGATGTTCAGAGCCCAGATGAGGCTTTAGAGTAGCCAGTTTAATATTATCATTCCTCACTTCCATTGTTTGCCTGACTAAAAAGCACATGATGCCAAGTGCGGCCCAGGTGGTTATTAAGAGGCATTTTTGAACAAAAACACACCGAGAAAGAACCACACATTTTACAGGTCGGGAATGGAGGTACTGAACAAGACTTACCCAACTTCATACAAGGATTTTGTGGCAAAACTCAAAATGAAACCCAGATTTCAGATCACTGTTTGAGACGGCTGATTTTAGCTAAGCTGATGGGAATCCAAAAGTCAGACGACAGTCTACAAAGCTATTGTTATTTCTATCATGATTTTTTATACTAGAAACAAGTACAAGTAGCAAGCAAAGCTACACAGTGAACAATACTTCCTAAATCAAGCAACAAGTCATCATAAAGCTTCAGAATTTTACTGGTTGAAACTATAAAAATAATACAAATGACCAAACACTGTCACGGTATTCAGGCTGCATCTCATTTCACATGTTTCCCTGCCCCCACCCCTCCCCTTCAGGAAAGTACAAAACCCCAAGCTGAATATCCTTTCTCTAGAACAGGGATTCCTCAACCTAGAAGTGTTAGTGACATCTACAGTAAAAATTTTATTTAAAAAAAAAGATACCCACACCTCAACCCCAGATTTCAAGTTTTGCAAAGATCTTTGCCTCAATCAATTGAGACATGTAGGGAGCAGATGGACCATGAAGCAAATAGTTTTCACAGGGTTTCCAAGAAAGACCACAGTGGTTTGGAAAGCTTATTTAAATTAGCCTTTAACTTTCACCAACACACTGCTGAGGGGAATTTAAGGCAGAGAAGGTAAATGCTATGCTTGGGATCCATATTAGAGAAAGCACCTGGGCAAAAAAAACCCCACATTTCTCCATTTACTCACATGCACTCTGAAATAAAAAAAAAGGCTGCGCACAGGCTTACCAGCTTTTTTCTCCTCTCATTAGGATGTAAGACTAATTAAAGTCTGTCAGTATCAGTAGAAGATTTGAGTGATGTAAAATGCAAGACTAGGCCTTTTGAATGTTTTGCGAGACAAAACTTGGCGAGAAGGGTGAAAAGCGGGTGAGGAAAACTGTACTGAAACCACAAGTCTCTGCATTATGTATTCATGGGATGTATGCTGCCAGCAGGATTGAGAACAGGCAGCGATGTAATGGGGAAATGGAGGGGTGTCACTTATAGATCTCAGAAAATATAGTGCCTTTCTTTTAGTGGGTGCATCTCATAGGCTTAAAGGGTGTGTTGTTAGTGATGATAAAACTAGTACATCTAACCAACCAGAGGCAGAGAAATCCCTTCCTGAGAGGAAATTCAGAACTGAAAATAACTGCCTTTAACTTACTGCAGTGTACTAGGGTCAGCAGATGTCTGCAGATACTCTTTCAAACTGACACTACACCAGTGCAAGAAGAAAAACAAATAATGAATAGCAAGCTGAAAAAAAACTCTACAGCAATGCCTTCTGAGAGGCACCAGATGGGCACTGCGCAGGGCAGCCCACCCCACCAGTACCAGGCATGCCCCATTTCCCAGCCTCCACAGAGATGAGGCAAATGCCTAGCTTTTGTGCATCTCAGTCCCCAGTCCTGGGGGGATCAAGAGTCCTGCAGAATCAATAACTGCATCTAGAGCAAGAGGTAAACAGTTTGAATTTGTAAAATGTTAAGAAGGTAAAAAGCAGTGTTTTACATCACTGTAAAACTCCTAGAAGGCATAAAGAGACCTGGACCCAAGGAGGCCAACAAGTATGGAAACACCTATCATCAATTCCACAACCACTTTCACCACAAGGGTTTTTTTATACAGCCCTAAGCAATTAATTTATTTTTGAGTAAATGGTATGGGTCAGCTCATGGCAGCAGAAGTAACTTGACCGAAGTGAAGCCTAGTGATTTTATTCCTGTGTCATCAATGAACTGGACAGTACAGGTGCCACCTGCCTAATGGAAGTAGCAAGAGCCACTCAAGTAGCAGCGGCTTTACCTCTCAGGGCAGGTATCTACACTTAGGCCTAGTTTATCCTAGACAGACAGCACAAGTACCAATTATGCCTCTGAAGATGTGATCACAAGAAGCAACCCTATGAATTTACTGAACTCTACCCCAATGACCCTTTTCCATCTTTGCTTACAACACCTTCTCATGTGCTGCTGCTTTCCTCATATGAAGTTCTGTCTTACCTGCTGCATTTTTTCCAGGTCAAGGCTGGGCCTGCTGACCTTATCCCCATATCCTTGCCGATGTCTTTTACAAGGCATGACTTGCTCAAGGCCTGCCCCAACGCTTGTGAAGATTAAAGGTCTGGAGGCTGGGCTCCGCACCAGGGGTTGGAGTCTCTTGGGAGGGGATGCAGTGAACAGCACAGGGCTTGGGCTAGCGTGGGTGCCATCGGCCTGCTCTGCCACAGGTCGGAATGACATCGCACACAAGTTCTTCACTTCTTCGTCACTGGAGGAGGTGTTGTTGCTGTCGCTGCAGCAGGCAAGCCTGCTGACCTGGGACCACTTTCGCTTCTCAGCAGCAAACTCTCGGTTGATGCGCTCCAGCTCCTCTTCTGAGCTATGGCGGTCAAGGCTGGCATGGAAGAGGGTCCGAACCTTGCAACATTGGTTCTCCTGGTTCTGGAGCTGGTTGGTGGCCAGAGGGGTCAAGGTACAATTCCGTCTTCTCTCTGGTGGGAGGAGGAGGAGACAGAGGAGTGGCAGAGCAGATCTGCATCCCACACACTAATAAACTGAGCCCACTTTCTCCTGACCTTTTTTTTTTTAAAAAAAAAAAGATATCTCTCTTAAGTAAACTTCCAAGCTGTTTTCTGCCTTTTCCCCCCACCAGAAGAAACACCCCACCCCTGGCTGAATGCTTCCCTTTGGAAGTTTCCAGAACTTTGTTTAGACCAGACTGCTTGACATCCCCTTGCAAACTGTCACCTGGAAGTCTAGTTGCAGAGTAAGAACACAGACCTGCCACCCACCTCATCCCCTGAAAGTGGAGAAGACATGATCTTACAAACGCATTGTAAGGCACTTACCTCTAGCTAGAAACATTAAACTCTAGTGACCAGTCCTCAGGGCAGAGGCAGCAAGTTAGTAACATTCTAAGCAGCACATCTGTCCTCAAATAATAGAGATCTGGTTTCTGGAGGTAAAGGTCCTCTTTCTATTACAAGGCCTGCCATATAAGAGAGCCTGCCTTCAGCCATAAGCTGGGCGTGCTTTACCTGTTCAACTGAGCTCTTTCCATGTTAAGCATGTGGAGCAGGGATTTGCATTTCAAGAGGACATGTCCTGTGGGTCAGGAATTTAACAACTTCTGCCTTTGCATAAGAATCCACTTGAATTTGGCTAATTTACAATAAAACACAGGGCATACACAAATGGCAGACTTACCATAGCTCAAGAGATGCATTTACTACAGATTTCACCTGCAGCTCTAAGCTGCTTCATACCAGGTCCAAAACCAATAGCAGAGCACCTGTCTCCTCTATGAAAGATCCTCAGCAAGGTTCATGAATAAGGCTGCTCAATAGCATCAGTAGAGGAGGAAGGGAGTGAGCTAATCAGACAAGTGAGTCCAGGGGAATGAGGAAAAGGAATGTCAAAACTGGAAGTGATGAGGAAGAGGAAGCCTAGAACAAAGATGACACAGGTGCACAAGCCTGCAATAGAAGATAAAGTTTTAGTCCCAGCTGTGCTGCTGGCCTAACTGTAGACCTTCTCTGGCCCATGTCTGCAGCACTGGGGCCTTAACATGTGGTTAACAGTGTCTATCTCTGGTAAGAACAGTGCAACTGCAGCATCTGATAACACCAGCCTCTCCCTGTGAGGTCCCAAAGGCTGCAGGGTGACTGACTCAATGCACCTGGTTGTGGTACAACAGGGACAGAGGAGGCAGCACTTCCATGAGCACTAGTGAAAAGCAAAACAAATATCAGCTGTGGCATCCCAGGACCCTTCTATCTTGTCCCTTTACCTCTGTCGATCTGAGCAAGTTCCTGGTTCTCTCCCTCAGAGTCGTCGCTGTCCTCATCACTTGGGGGGTAAGAGATCTAGGGGGCAAGGAGAAAGAAAAGGCTTCATTGAGAACACTGATCGCTGCCCTGCTGCTGCCCAAGCCACTTCTCCCACCCTCCCCCTCTCGTATCCTGCAGTCATCCACCCCACCTAACCACACACACCCGGCTATAGCACCTCTCTGTATACACATCCTCATCTCCCAACCTCAAAGTCCTATCGTATCCTCTTACTTGCAGCAACACAAAACACACAGCCTACCACTCTTTCCACCTTACTACACCAACTCTTTCCCAAGCACAACGAACATACCCTGCCCTTAGCTCCCCAGACATACAGCTTATAACTATCATGGCCTACCACATCCACATCACGTGGACAACTGAATCTCCAAAACCCACCACCGAAATAAAGACACATCCTGTCAACAGCACTATCATCTTGCAAGGCAACCACAAATGGAAGTGGCATGTTAACTTTAGCAGCCCTATGTATCTACCCACACTTCCCCCTTGAAGGCACGCACACACAAGCACTGCCAAAGAACAGATTCATCTTGTTCTCCTACAGGACACCTCTGAAGGATCTAACAGGAACAAAAGAAACACAGTTTCACAGAAATGCAAACAATAACATTATGCTGTCCCCACCAGCACAGAATCTTACAGCACCACTGAACACCCTTAAATGCTCCAAGAGTAAGGACAATTCACATATTTTGTCTATCAGGACTTTTCTGGGTCAGCCAATGGACTTCACCAAACCACTTGCTGTATACCCAAATACACACTTACTAAAAACATGTTCTAACACTGAACAAAATTAGTAGCTGCCACTTGAGAAGGGTTGAGAGATCTGAAACCAAGCTTTTGTAGGTCAGATAGATCTCACTGCTGCTGAGTTTCCTACATAGAGGAAACCCTACCTACCTTGTTCCTAAAGTGACTTTTGTTCTGCTGCATAGAGCATACCTGGCAGTTATTAGATCAAACCTCTGAACTATGCAGCTTGGTACGTGTCTCTGGCAATGGCCAAAACCAAATGGGTCAAAGGAAAATGCAATGCTTCAAAAGAAGCCTTTGTAAGAGACAGTTCTGGAATAACATGATCAGTGCAAGATGAGCTTTATTATTCCTTACACCTTTTTATTCAGAATAACAAACACTCCCATCATTCTTAGCTGAGTCTCACAAGCTACTTGCCCACAACAGAACCCAGTGGCATAGGTTTCAAAAGGTTACATGCTGTGTTTCCATTTTAAAAGTGTCTGATGTGCTGTGCTTGACTTTTATAGAAGATGAGACAGCACGCAACCATTACACTGATATGGACCCGTTTCATCTCCACCATGTTCCTAGGAAACATCCTTAGAATGTCTCAGCCTCCCAGAGACCGGAAAGAGAAGCTACTCTTAACTAGGTACCTACAGAAGATACATACAGCTGATGAAGAGAGAGAGGAATAGTGGGGAAATTCTGACTGATATTTTGTGCCCGTGTTTGGGGGTTTCATTCCCCCAAATGCCTGTTGCCACCTTTTTTCTCCTCCTTTTTTAAAGCTACCTTTTGCCCTTCTATATTCACATCACCCTTTTTTCCTTTCTTGCTAGTCTTTAAACTACTTTCCCAACTGTCAAATGATGAATGAGGAAAGTGGCACAGATTTATCGCCATTGCTGATACTCTTGAAGTAAACGCATGGGGTTGTTTTTCCCCACCACAACTACAATTTTCTTGTAAGCATTCACACACATGCATCATTTAATAAAGGCAGCTGGCACTGAGGAACACTGCCAAATTAACAGACTTCTAGTTGTCCCCAGAACAGGTATAATACCTTGTTTGTGCCATGGTAGTTCATAGACGGGACAGCTGACACTGAGGTGCCATTGTGCTAGCTGCTGTACAAACAGACAGCGGTCCTGTCTTCGTTACAAAAGCTAAGGCTCCAATTCTAACGCAAGAGGTACTGACCTTAGTCTGTGGCTCATTCCCATATAAGAACCTTTCATTTGAACGTGGCAGGGTTTTCAGTGAGGTTTAATGGCTCTGCGTGGGAAATCTACCAGCTCCAGTGTTTGTACTAGGTCAATGTCAATACATGGCATGGTGCTGCTTCCAAAAAAAGAGGCAATGACATCTAGCACATGCAGGTCAAAGAGCTACTGCACAATGTCACTGGCTTTAGATGCTTAAGATAGCAGTTGGATTTGAGTCAATGATTGACGTTTTGAAGGTCTTTATGTCTACTGGTCCTGGGCTTCCAGAATATTCACTCCTCCCTGTAGAAGTGCAATTTTGCTAGCCCCCAGCCTCACATGGGTAACTCTTCTCTGCTAAGTGCTCCCCCATCCCACAGGCAGCCCAAGGCTAATTCCCTGCGAGTCACCACAAATGGTTCTCTAGAGGCTTTGTTCAGAGCACCTGTGAGAGAGGAGAAACCTTCTTCAAACAAGAAGATATTGAGTCTGTGGATTTGGCCCCATAGTATATCCCAAAGACATTAAAGTGGTAAGGTAATATGAAAGGCTTCATGGAAAAAAGGGGCTCTCAGTCTTGGTAATCATCCTTCTGATGCTAGCCATAGAAAAGTAGGCACCTGCTCTTCTAGAATCAACCATGATTATGAGCAACATGTCAAGTGCTTTTCAGAATCAAAGCATTTAGAGACACATACTTAGTCACTCTTCATTCCACCTTTTCTTGTGGAAGAACATACCACTAGCACATTTCACCCAACATTCAGACTTGGTTTCTCCCATTACTCCCACTGGTTTATTACACCCTTGTTCTAGACAATACCCTCAGAAATTAGAATATTTTCATAATATACATCACAGGCTAACCATGAAAAAAGCCTTAAAACTCGGCAATTGTGCGTTTTTCACATGAATGAAGTAAACAGATAAGACTCAGAAGCCACACTGCCTCTGATGTCCCATGACTAGCACTGTCTTCCAGAAGTCCTCTCATCTGATTTTGTGTGGGTTACATACATGCAAATACCTCCTGCTTGGTCTTCACATCTTTCAATCAGACACATCATCATTTCCCCCCATTTGTCATTTAGCAAGGTATGATATTTTAGTGTCGTTACATTCTCTATTTGTTAGTAAATCCCTCCACAAATTATATCCTGGTCATGGGAACTTAAGTCTCCCAAACTCCTCTGTATGAGACTCTAGTTCCCGTGTTCAAGCATGGAGAGGACCAGCATTCATAGCAGACTAACCATTAAACTTGAAGACTTCAAATTTTACACATGAAACTCTTTGCCATAATACACCACTCAGGAAAAGATTAATAAGGAGACTGAAAAAAAGGACTGTCTGTATGGATAACAAGAATTTCCAGAAACTATTAAAGATACAGGGAAATCAAAGACTAATGCTCTGACTAGTTATGTCAGATAAATGCTCCCTCCCTTGACTCTTCCCAGGCTTTAACAGTAATACTTTTCTCTTCAAAAGCATTCCACAGATTTGTGTTCAGGCCTCCAGCCTCCCTTATACAGTCCCTGTCTTATAGTAGCCACGGCTTTACTTTTGTTTGAGGCTGCACAGCTTGCTTTGCCTCACAAACTCAGAACTGTGGCCATGAGATAACAGAAAGCTTGGTCTCCATGTTAAAGATCCTACTAGATCATGGTTTCATTTACAGCATAGGAATCACAGAGCTGTTTAGATTGGAAGAGACCTCTTGGTATTTATCTAGCTCAAGCTCCTGCTCAAGTGGAGTCAACTAGAACAGGTTGGGAAGGTTGGAAATCAAAGGGAAGAAAATCTCCAGTTCATATATGTGTGAATGTTTACAAGTCATGGCACAAATAAGCTAGAAAACAAAGGATGGGTACCCATTCACCCTACAGGAAAAGCAACAGATCTGAAGTTCAAAGACAGCAGCCTTGTGTTGATGAGGAGGATCTCAGTCTTACACTTGGGTCCTTCAGCTCCAGCACCAGACACAACTTCTGTCAGGCTAAGGATTACTACCGTGCCAGATGGAAACACGGACAAATTTCCTCATGCATTTAATTTTGCATCAACCTCCAGTCAGAAAAGATGAGTTTGTGAAGAACAATTAGATAGTATTTAAGGAGAACTGAGTATAAAGCTTCTAATTTTGAGGGAGATTCAACATGGAAGACAAACTAGCAGATAGAAGACAAATCTAGAGACAGCAGAAAATCTTTGCCTTTCTCATCACACAGCTGCTCATCAACTCAGTAATGATAACTAGATGCAACCAGAACTGCCCATGTCCTAAAGGGTCCAGTCACCCTTAGACTCTAAAGCCCTGAAATATACCAGACAATAAAAACCCCCACCCTGTTAAAACAAAGTTCCTCTTGGTTTTGCTTAAAGAAATTAACCTATCATATGATCGAAAGTAATTACATCAAGAATTATCTGGGACCTTACAAAGGAGAAGGGAATCTCACTTCTAAGGCAGAACACATCCCTCCCAACAAGCTTCACTTAATGGCTGTATTGTCCTAAAAAACTAAAACACCAACTGGGTGGTTTGGTGCAGTGGAGGGTATGTGCACAAGGAGCAGAGAAGACAGATATAACTGACCGCAGGCAAGCCCTGGTTCCCAGCCCGAATCAAGAATGCACACAGGCTGGAGGGCATCATTCCTTTTTTCCCCTCTGGGAAGGGGAGCGTTTACCTCCAAGGAGGTGGCTTCCCCAGCAGAGGCCAACGCTGCCCCTGCTGCTGCATATAAGGCTGTTTGTGACACCAGCTCAGTCACTTGAGCCCCAGCACTCCAGTAAAGCCCCTTCCATGTGCCCTGGAAAGAGACTTTGCTGAGTTAGTGTTATTTACTGGTTCCTGGCCCAAAAGCCAAAGAGGATGAGCAGCTCACCATGACTACTAATATCTCTGCTATGGGAAAATGATTTCCAGTTCTTCAGACTGAAGAAATGAAAACAGTGCGCACTTGCCTTCTCCCTGCCTCACTACCTACAGAGCAGCTGCTAGAGAGACAGCCATCCTACAGCACAGGGCTCTGCTGCTGGCTCTTCTCCTTCCCAACTGCTTGGCTGTAGTAAAAACACTTTACTAAATTTCCATACTGTTATTTTTCCAGGTCAACAATTGCTGTAGTTGCCATGGAACACTGCCTGGTCTTGAATGAGGGAGGTGCCACCCTCCCAATTATAAGAAATTCTGAGTTTGAGAGAGTGGGAAAACAAGGGAGATTACGAGACACTGAAAGCCTGTTTTGAGCCATGGAACAACATGTGAAGGAAGCAGTGAGTCAAACAGACCTTCAAATTAACATCTAACTCCTCTCCCAAATTCTCCTTTAAATTTTATTTTAGAGATATTCAGCATTACAGGGACGATTTATGCTAGTAAGCGGCTGTAATACTGTTCAGTTCAGTCTTCAAACGTCTACAAATGAGATATGACTGCCCAGACTAGATCTGGGGTTTACAGCTGGGGTCCTTCAACAGCTAAACTTCCAGCCAGAACAGCCCTAGTTTGGAAAAACTTTCTAAAGTTTCCCCCCCCACCACATTATTATTACTATTTTCCTTCTTAATTTTCATAACAGCTCTGCCTCCAAACTCCTTTCCCCATTTCCTTGCAGATGGCTACAATTCAAACCCAGGTTTCATAAGCCTTAACCATTGTCTTGCTTGACAAAGCAGCTGTCTGGCCAAGTCAGTGAAAGCAGTGATGGGCCAGTGCACTCCTTGAGGCCCTTGTTTTCCAGGTATGCCCCATGCCAAAGACAGCAAAATTGCTATTTTTTGTAGGAAGGCAGCATGTTTAGGCAGACATATTATCTTCTGCAGGGGTCTCGACTCTAGTTAACGATCAGCAGTTTCACAGATTTGAAGGAGGCAGAGAATCACTCTAGGTAGCTAAATCCAGTATTTTAGCAATACAGATGTTATTTTTGTTGAATGCTTACAGACACAGGCAAACATCGTGACTGGCAGCTCTCAGGGTGTGAGTGGTGGGAGTCAACCAGAGAACATGGAAACTGAGCTTCTGTTCTGAGGAACAATGACTGAACGTGATTTCCAGAAGCGTGGGCTTAAGTTGGGTTACCTAGATCTTGAGATGAAAACACTAGGCTTGCTCAGACGCAGCGAGGACATGAGTGGTGGGCGGGTGCAGGGAGGTGCATGTGCGGTCCTCTTACTGTTTTGATTCCTCTCCCTCATCTTTCTGTAATTCCACAAACAAATTGTGTGTTTTGAACATACAGTTTGCACAGCGAAATTATGTTGATCTAATCCTGCAGCTCCTGGAAGCTGTGGCCAAACCTGAGAAGAACTACAGGGATGACAGGGCACTGCCCTAGGCTTGGGGATCCTCATTTGCAAGTGGAGTGAATCAGAGGACTCTACGCGGAGACAAGTGCGGTGGGAGTGGGTTCAGCACTGGGAAGGGGCACAGAGGGTGGTCAAAATACAGTTCATGCCAACCCTGTGGGCACAGCCGGACTCTGCACACTCATCCGCTCCACATCAGTTCTCTTGCAGAAATGGAGGTTTTGCGTAGACTCTGCTAAATCTCCTCCTGCTCTTCTCAGGGCTAAGCTGAGGTGATTTTGCAGGGGAAGACTAAAGATAAAAATACCAAGGGCTTTCACAAATTAAAAAAGCCCCAGCAAATCCTGATGCATTGCCATTGCTCCAGAGAAATACAGTATACAGCACCAATGAGCCTATGGTGCATGAACACATGGACTCCATAGTCACAAGAGCAGACATCTGATGTTCTCTGATCACAGGGAACTGAATACAGCCAATGCCTACAATTGAGTTCCACTGTTTTACATCATCCAGGGATCAGGTACCAGGTGAGCCACAGCAATAGCCTTTTCCATTGACTCCTATCCACCACAGGTCTGTTCTCAAAAGCTCTGGACAAATGTTGTTAGAAGAGTAAAACCAGGATGATCCCCTTAAATTCCACTCAAGATAAACCTCCAAAAGGCAGTACTTGAAAAGAGACTAGAACCAACACAGTTCTACTCAGCAGAGATCAATGGTATAGGCACCCACATAGTCCTTCCACCTTGTGAAACAGAGGACACAGAGAATGCTACCAACTATAATAATGAGACTTTTAAAAGCCTCCTAGGCAGCAGACACCCAGACTACGGTCCTTAACACCCCAAATCTTAGAGAACTCCATTCAGTTTATTTACCCTCAAAGCCACTATGAGAACCACAATCTCTTTTTATAAACACAGTTTCACTTGCACTTGGGGCCATGATTTAACAGGTCATGATGTCAAAAATTACAGATAGAACAAAGTCACTACAGCCCCCACTCAGCAGGTAGATAGGGTCTGATAGCAGAACTGTTACCACTGAAGTAGAGCCTTTAATCTTCCGGTTTCCTCCTTGCCTTCCCAGACGATTATGTTTTATGAAATAAGACTGATTCTGCAGTACAGGAGAATGCTGCAGCTCCATGCTGTGATACGTATCATCCTTTCTGGTAGCAAGAATTTTTACAAAGTTCTCAAACTATCCCTGTGTTGTTAGCTTAAGAGTCTGGTTTATAGCTCTTACTATGGTGACAGAAACCATACACTCCAACTCCACTTCTACCTGCAAGTGAAGCTTCCAGATGTCTTCCCAGTAAGGTTCGAGCAAGTCTCCTACCCTCCTCCCACAACTCAGTTTCTGCTCAGTACAACCATCCAACACAGCCTGGCCTCAGCCAGCAGTCACCTACATGTGATGGAGACACACAGTTAAGTTTCTTGCCAGCTCTGTTACTCTGCTCTTGGCTGTAAATCTCACAGCAGCAAAGCCATTCCATATCCAAGTTTCAGCAATTTTCTTGGAAGACTACTAGCCACCGATTACCACTACCATCTCACCCTATGGACAGTGACAGCATTTACATACAAAGTTCAGAAGAGAATTAGCAAAGCAAACAATGGTAACATGTCAGAAAAAAGCAGCAACCTACAAAACGGTTGTGCTGCAAAGAGATCCCTCTGCAAAGGAGGTCAACTCCTCTAACAGCTCACAGTATGGAGCTCTGGCATTCCCCTGGCTCACATCCCACAGGAGCAGTGTTATTCAGCAGTGTTGATACCACCAAGCACAGCAGTCCAGAAAGACAAGGAGGACCCTGAAGGACTAAAGACCTTCATTTCAGGGTCTCATCCACCCTCTGTTAAGATACAGTGACTTAGCTTCATTGGTAATTTACAGCCCATTTGCTGTTGAACCTCAGCTCCAAACATAGCCAGATTAAAAGCAGCACTATTTATCACAGGCTGACAACCCTCTCAGACCTAAGGGCAAAGTAGTACAAGAGACACCTAGAACTGGAGGGGCACCTATATAGCACAGCTAATCTTATCTGTCATGCATGTGCTGAGAGAGGGGAAGATGGGAGATGGCCTCTCACACCAGTGCCAACCATTTCTGCTTAGGGCACAGGAATTTACATACACTCCACCTCACTCACACCCCATCCCCACTGGCCTAGCTCAGTTATTACAGTGCTGTGATGAGAGGAGGTCCCTTCGCACAGATCAGCTTCTCTGACAGCTTACAGCAACTCCTTAGCACTGCATGGGTCCCCTCCACCAGGGAAGTACAGCCGCCAGCAGCTGGCATAAACAACATATCTGCTAACAGTTTTCCACTGCCTCCTCAAAAGACCCAGAGAGGGCAACTGCCATTGCCCTGAGATACTTCATTAGCTGAGGAGAAGCTGCCCATGTTGGGAGACCTCACTCGACACTCACCTCTGCTCAGCCATAAAGAACTACATTAGCCAGATTTGCAAACACAAGGAACAATGCCTTACAGTCAGGCTGGAAAATGCATTTGGAGCACATGAGATATTTCAGGCTTCTCCTCATCTAAAAATCCTACATTAACCCTTCTGAGTGCAAACAGACATGAGCTGTTTCTCTCTATGGATTTACACAAAATTTCTTGTGTTTTATCATGGAGCACACCATTAATATAGAATAATCCTTCAAGACCAGATCTTTGATCCATCTGGTCAGGCATCTTTATAGAGTTAGGACCAGGTAAATCTTGCAATGCCTCTCACTGCCCCAGATCCTTTCCTGGTAGGCACTGCATGATTTGAAGTGGTTCCTAGTTGGGAGAATCTCACCAAAGCAGTGGTCTCTTCACACCACACATGAAGGGATGGGCTAGAGATGAGTGGCAAAAAGACAGAATTTGAATATTTACTCTCTCCTCCAATATATGAGCAAGAAAGCATAAAATTGAAGGAGTAAGAGGCAGTTTCTAAACAAACAACAGGTGATCCCTTCAGTAACGTGTAGTTAAGGTGTGAAACTTTTTGCTACAGGATGTTCTGGATGCCAAGACCCCATGTAGATTTGGTGGGCAGAAGCGGACAGGTTAAGCTAAAAGAGGTCCACTGGGCTACTAATGCAGAGGCAGCAGTTCTGTCTCAAGAAGTCCCTGAGACCAAAGTATGTGCTGTTGTTAGAGTCTCCTCTAGGTGCCCATCTCTGGCACCTGCAGGAGACACCACACTGGGAGAAGCAGACAGGTCTAGCATAGAATGGGTGCTTTTAAGCCACACAGCACATGCATTTACTTGCAGTGTCACAACACAAGCGAATGCACAGAACAAAGCCCAACGGTGTTCTTGCAGATCCAACTCACCTCACTCCCCACAGATAGCTACTGACACAGCGTCCAAGCATCATGCACTAAAGCAGCACCCCATATATTTCAGGAGCAAGACAGGAAAGGAGCTGTATTGCACTGCAGCCCTCTGCAAAATACCACTGAGGGGGTTCCCAAGAATCACTTGTTCTGTCCAAGAGAGAATAAAGGGGTTTCTATGAACAAAAATATATACATGGAAGCTACTGATTTTTTTAAGTCTCTAAATTATGTCGCTTCATATGCTCCACACCAGATAACACTGTTCTCTCCTGTTAACTAAGGTTCAGCCAAAGAGCTTTTATTTCTTCTACAACCAACTCCTAGGAATAAAGAAAAAAAATTTTAAAAACACATGCAAAAACAGTCTGGCTGCAGCTAACTGTCTGGAACAACCACTTGGCTTTGTGTGTAATAACTGGGTGACAGGATATGGAAGGATTATTTTATATTTTCCCAGCTTACATCCAGACACACTGTCAGCAAACTGGAGGACCTAGCTGCCTGTCTGGCAGCTCTCCTCAAGATGGGAAATTCCCCGTTCAACCAAAGGAAATTTTCTTCTCATCTTATGCCCATATAGAGCTTGGCGAATTGTGGCCTCTATGCCAAGAAGGACATCAGTTAAATAAAAAATAGCCTGCATCATGGAAATAATGTGACCCCATTAGGAAGAAGTAAGATGAGAGACTGAATAAAATGAGAGCAAGGGGATAGGATCTTCATGCCATCAACTTGAATTCTGTGATCCCCGGGAAATCAGTGGCTCAAAACCTAGTTTGTAGCCCAATTATTCAGCTACCCAAGGCCAATCAGTAGTTTGTCCCCTCAAAAGGTCAGAAATCAACGTCCATCTCCTCTCATTGTGGACTAATGAATATTGAGGTATTTGTGAGTACTTTACCCAAGCATCTTCTGTCCTTTAATAAATCTAAACCCAGATAAGAACCATTTACCTTGCAGTCATGCAATAAACCTCAGGTCAACCCATCCCTGTAATGGGAGACATGACTAATACAACACTCCTCAGGGTGCTCAGGCTCCAGCACTGGTTTCCTCTTTTCCTCAGGAGGTGTTTCCAGCCCTGAACTCTTAGGTCTTCTCATATGGGCTGATGTTGGAACAACGGTTGGGAGGTGATCCCAGGCAAAGCTGCAAAGGGCTTTTCTCAGGTGAGTTAGCTGGATGCAACAACCAACCAACCCAGTCATGCCAGCCCCCCACAATGGCAGCTCAATTGAGGAAGTGCATCCATAGCCTCACAATCTACCAAGCCTGAGAGATACCTCCCCAGGTTTCACCACATCTCTCTGACCACACGCATTTAGAAGGTGCATGCCAGTGAAGCACGGGCATTGATCTCCATTCCCAGCACCACAGCTCAAGCCTTGACAAGATGAAGGGGCTCTACAGCAGCAGTTTATTTCTACAGTAAGCCTAGATAGTGGGCTGGCTGGCTAAGAGCGCTAGGAGAAGTTAGGGCTGGAAGCAAAGACTGGTCCACATGAGCTGCTTGCAAAGCTGACAGTCACTCACAAAACCTTCTTTGGGCTCTCAGCCCCTGCCATCTCCAGATGACATTCTGCCACGCTAATCCAAAACAACTAGGAAGATTTAGGATTTGGATTATTGCACATGTAGCTATGTGGCAGCTTTGGTGTAGATCTTCCAAGCAAGATATTTTCTTACATCCAGGTCCACTGGGAAGTTTCCGTAAGTGTCCACAGTGTTGCACCCTCCATGAAGCTACCAAGACTGGTCTACAGAGTCAACCATGTGAGCTCTTCACATGATGTACTCACACAAGGGTACTCTGTTGTAGCATTACCATGTTGTTAGAGCTGTGTCAAAGAAAGAACAGCAGAAGGTCACCTGGCTGGGCACTTTGGTGTGCTGCAATAATTACAGATGAGGAAGACAAACTATTCACCATATAAGATCCACTCCCTCTGCCTCAGTTAGCTCCCAAGATGCCCCAGTCTCAAAATGCCGGTACTACAACTGAACAATTCAGTACATACTGAAGTGCACACGGAGACCAGGTCAATGACCAAACAGACCAGCCCACCGCAGGAAGGAGGTTATACTGGGTCTGAAAAGCAAGAAGACCATAGCAAGAGAGGGGAGAAATGCCCAGAGGCATCCTGAGCTGTCCACCTCCAAGGAGTGACCAAGCTGGTCCAGAAGAAATTGGACTTCTTTGAACTGTGCTCCACCTGTGTGCCATGTCCCCACAGCTTGGGCAGGCTTGTGCCCAGATTGGCATGGAGACAGCTCTGCACAGGTCACATCGGGCCATACATCCTTTACATCAGCTTTTAGGCCTGTGTCACAGGAGAGTTCATACTGCACAGGAAATGCTTTCTGTGCAGATAAAGGTCACAACTAATTGGCTTTTCTCTAAATCCTTGCCTGGGTGTTCATGCTAAGCAGTTGTAGGTGGTGCTAGTGCCTATTCAAAAACAGCTTAGCTGGCTGACTCTGCTGGTCAACAGTGGTGAGAGGAGGAAACAGGCTCTGCCCACAGACACATACAAGTTACTGCTGCAGAAAACAGTCCTGAGTCCACATACCTGTGATGCTGGTTGCTAGGAAAAGTTGGGTCACCCAGCAACCCAGATCCCACTGAGCAGGAGAAGAGGGGCTACAGATAAGTGCATGGGGGTAGGAGGGTTGGTGCTGCCTCGACAGAGGGTGGGAGTGTATCTCCCACTGAAAAGAGAATATAGCCCTTGGTTCCCGTACTGAGGCATCCCAACAACACTTCTGCAAACCCAGGCATGCTCCAGGAACAGCCAGAGAGGCTGGCCAGACTGGCACACTACAGCAGAGTGGTACCACCACTCCAGAGATGTCCAAAATGGATGCAAGCATTGCTTTTTACTTAAAAAAAGGTGATCCCACTGTTACTCAAGAGTCATAATTAAAATAAATTATGGCCTGGGTCTGCTTTCTATTTTCACTTCAAGTATAAGCTATTTTCCTACTCAGGAAAACTTTTAGCATCCCAAACACTGCAACAAATTCAGGAGCTATAAGACAGTGCATGACAGAAGGAAATGAAGTAGAACTGCACTGTCCAGCAAAGCAAAATGGATTAATCTGTTTTTACTGAAGTGCTAGAGTTAAATACATAGTATTACATTTTCAGAATTCATTTTTTCATCCAAATAAAAATCAAGAATTGTGAATTATAAAGAGAAGTAATGAGATTTCTTCATGACACTGATGGGTTGATTTTTTTTTAATCTAGCCCATATTTTCATATCAGTCATAAGCAAGGCCAGCTGAGAGGATATTTCACTAAACTACTCCATTGGCAATGAACTTCCCATTGTGCTGTATTTGCAGTATCTGCCACTTGTCTGAAGTCCCACATTCTGGAATTAAGTCATTACTGGAGATTATTGGTGCTGGATGTCTGCACAGGAAAGATGACAACCCTTGAAGATTCAGACCTTCGAAGCCAAGTAGAAAGAATTGTAAACCTATTATTTTACAATGCCCCAGGCAGAAGTCTCAAAAACTTGAGGTTTCTGAATAGCTGGGATTGTCTGTTCTATTCTTTGCCTTGGCTAAGTATCTATCACAGCATTTCTAAGTTACTAACATGATTTTAGTCCAAATTATCACAAGCCTAACTTTAATCATATTCATAGATACTCAGATAGCCAAAATTGTACTCAGGTACATTTATGCCAAGTGCTTGCCCCCCCCTCCCCACCCCGAGTGAGATTAAGACAAACCAGAAGCATCTCATGTTACCAGGTGTTAATAGGAAGAAAAGCAAAGCTTCAATGTAAAACAGAGTCCTCCAGCCCCAGAGGAATGAACCTGTTTGGTGGGATGTGCTGAAAAATCCATGAAGGAGAAAAAACCTTCATACACCACAGGATACCGATGAAACTGAATTTTCACTGTGCCAAGATGTCTTCAGACAACCTGAATATCAGTGTCCAGCAGAGCACGTGACAAGCAGTCAACCCAAAGAAAGAAGGAAATTAATCTGTCCTCATTCATACAAAGCATGAGGCCTTACACAGATCTTTGAAAGCACAACTACTGTGCATCAATAATAATGGTGCTACTTTACTCTTTTTTTGATCTGAGGAGAAAAAGTTTAAATAACGTGATCCTGGCTCTGCAGAATAACCAGCTACTGCCAGGACAGTGACTCAGAAGCCACTGCCTGCAAGCCTGAGGTTCATTTTGCACAGCCAACTGAACCCCCTTCTTACAGAGAGGATCAGGATGATTCTCAGCTGTTTGTCAGGGCCAGAGAGTCAGACTACAGTCTCACAGCTGGCTCCAGAAGCAGATGCCAGCAGAAAATAACTGACATGACTTGCTGGTCCCCAGCACCGTGTATGCACACATACAAGCTGCAAGAGTATGTGAAGAGAGCTGACACCATGACTTTGTTAGTGCCTAGTCCCCAGTTCCCTCATAAACGAGTGTAAGGCTAAGTGACATAGCACAGAAACGCAGTTCTGTCACCAGAACACACTCACATATGACTTCATTTCATTGATAGCATTAAGGAGATGAAAAACATGTCTTAAGTACCTCTGCCCGGGACAAAAAGGAAATGCTAAGTAAATAAGTAATTTAACAACTTTTGTGGATTAGAACGGCAATTGTATCACCTCCAAAGTTGCCTGTGTCAACAGCAAAGCTGGAATGGAATTGCCACCCTTAAAGTGCTCAGTTTTCTTCAGATACATGTTCCAGCCAGTTAATTTTTTAACACACCACAATTCAACTGTTTCATTCTCATAATACCTAGGGCCACTAATTAAGGGCTTAGTTTGACTGGCAATGCACAGACTTGTTCCAGCCAGATGCTCCCTGCCCCAAGGAGCTTGCTTGCAAGCAAAGCTTAGAAAACAGACACCTACACTTTAGCCACTACACAAATATGCAAGGGCACAAGAGTTGAAGGGATTTGGAATAAATGCATTTGTGTGAGAAATCCCTACCCCAAGTTGTGGGGATGAACAAGATGTTTCATTTGTAAAGAGCTCACTGAGTTGGCTGGAGAGTATTTCTAAGGGCTCAATATCAGTACTCCATCACATAAACCCAGATGCAACCCCAGGATATGCATTTTAAAAGCTCGTTGAACAGCTTGACTTACAGTTCAGGAAAGGCTTCTCAGGGCTACCAGTCCAAAACTATGAAAGAAAATAAAAAATGTACCAGACTAACAGCGGACAACCAGTGAAAAATTCAGGCCTCTCACTTTATTTGAAGCATTTCACTACAGTACAGGACAACCCTGTTCTCACTCTTCTCTCCTGTCCCACAAAGCCTCTGCTGGAACACACCCAGCTGCCAGCTGTTACCAAAGCTGAACCCTAACCTGTAGTCAGATCTGCTTTTGGCTCACAATTTCAAGCAGCCAGCCAAAAACTAGAGATTTTTGAATCTGGCCTTCTGAATCTCTAGCAAATAACACCAGACCATTGAAGCAAGAAGTGGAACAGGCTGAGGCACATGGCTCCAATTCACAATCCTTTCTTGGATTCAGCTGCTGCAGCTGAAGGACTCTAAGCCAATGGGCTGGACTATGAACCACAACAGCTCAGGAGGGGACACGGTGCAACTGAGCTGCCCCAACTAGCGAGGCACAAGCATCCAGTGGGGAGACAGCAAGGATAGCCAGGACAAATCTTCCAAGGTTAAGGCAAATTTGAACCCTAACTACGACACTTCATAGCCCAGCCACACTTACCAGAAACTGCTGGCACCACACACTAACCAGCAGGTTTCAACAGCAGGTGAAATGTCAGTCAGTCAATCCCTCCCTTCCCTCCCTGGTGACTTCTGGTGAAAGTGCAATAAAGGGACAGTAACTTCCTCAGCAACACCAGCACAAACCAGCAGACCTCTTGAGCCAAAGCCCTCTGAGCAGCCTCAGTGGTCAACTGCCTAAAGACCAACTTCAGCGGGGGGGGAAAGTCCATTACATCAGCACCAAAAGCTTGCTTATTTCCTGGAGTCGCTTACAGGAGTCAATGGCAGCCTCTCCACTTCTCCAAGTGGAAGAAGGGTAGGAAGACCTACCACAGCCACACTAAACCAATTCAGGACACATGGTACCAAAATAAGATCTTCACAATGGGCAGAAAATTCATCCTGAAAAGATTCCCAAAGCTAGGATGCCAATCCAAAGCTGGCTGAATCTCCCAAGCTTACAAAAATGAGTTGACAATTTACTGAAGGACAGTCTCCAAGGACTTTGCCTAATGGCAGCACTGTTGCAAGCAAGAAACACAACAGCAGCTTATTTTCCCTTCAATTTGGGAACTTCCAATGAAGGTCATAAAGTGCAAAAGCAAGTGGGTAATGAAGGAGAAGAGCAGCTAAGCACGCTGCTTTTAAAGCTCAGAAAGCTCTTGGTTTGGGGGGTAGATGTAGATCAGGTTTTATTCTGTCCAAATTAGTTGCTCATCCTCCATTTATGCTGCTACAGACCTGATTCTGTGCTCACACCTAACTAACTTCTCACTAGATTTCAATGACAGCAGGTTGGACCTTTTAAATAATGCACGTACCATAAACGCCAGAATACATACAGACCTGCATGGGGACAGACCAGCGTGAGGAATTTGAGAAGGCAGAAGTCTGGTCTGTGTCTGGCAGCCCCCCATCATCTGAGGGCAGTAGAGGGAGATAGTACAGGACACTTGGCCTCGGCACAAGGTCCATGCACAGTGCAGCTACAGGAAGCTCCCACACAGCTCACCGCTTGTGACACCTATCCCGTGTCCACACCTGCAAGGACATCTGGCCCAACACCAAAGACAGAGAACTGCATGCTCTGTTAAGCGATTAGCATGCTGGCACAAGGCTCAACTAAGACCAGACAGCTGCACGTGGTCCCCAAAGGCCTACAAAACATATTTAAACCTAGAGTTTGAAAGTCTGGCTTTCTGCCCATACACATGTATACCACTTATTGTACCACTCCCCACGGCAGGCTGCAACACTACCTCTGATGGGCTATGCATTAGTCTTGCAAGAAACAGTGCAAGCTTAAGTCTCTCTTCTCTGTTGAGCCTGCAAAAATGCAGGCCACCTGTTTGTGGCACAAAACCTTAGCACGAATATGAACAAAATGGCTGCAAATACCCACTCTTGCAGGTTTCCCTGCATGCCTCCAAGCATCCTGAAGGCTGTATACACCCCTGAAAGCTCCTTCCAAAGATTCTCATGGTTTCACAACCTGAGGCACCAAGAGACAAACAATGAAGCTAAATCACCGCCACAAGGCCCAGGAACAGAGTGTTCAAAAGAAATCCCCCACTGCCTCTGCAGAGATATTTTTTACTGAATCCATCCACTACAACCTAAAGCATTGCCCTTATTTTATTTCCAAAAATAAAATCTACTCCTGCCTCCCCCAGCAACCACAGAATGTGCAATCCCCACAGGAAGAAGTGCACAGACACAGCAAACTTTGAGGAAACATCAGCACTGTTGCTAACAAAGTTGCCATCAGCCTGTCTAGAGTGACTGCGCAGAAGTGCAGCCACACGGCAATCCGCCTCTGTGTAACACATACAAAAGACTCCACTAGAGTCTGGTATACAGATCCCCAGCCCCCAACTTGGGCAACGAGAGCTGCTACTTTTCCCAGATCCCCTCTTTGATTTGGGGCCAGGCACTACACTTCCCACAGTACTGATACCAATCCAGAGTAACTGCTGATTTTAGGGGGTATCCTTTAGTTCACAACACTTTTGCCAAATCAGGATCTAGTAATTTTTTGTAACTCACTCATCATGACTCCATTTTTATGCCATTGAAAAGGGCTCAAAAATTCCTCCTTACATTTAGCAGGAAGGGCTTAGGGATCCCTTATCCTTAATCTGGGATCCTCATTTTTCTTTTGAGCACTAAGAAAGGATGTAAACAGTGTTTGGAAAGCCATGGGTCAATGCAGCGAGCCCGACTGCAAACCCCAGCTCAGATTCCAGCCTTCATGACCAGAAGGGAGAGAAATGCAAATAACAAGCTGAAAGGCATTTTAGGCAAATCATGTTTGTACAGTACTGAACACAGAGGAGTTCTAGCCCAGTGAGAGCTGTTAGACTACAGATTGCACACAAACAAAGGTAAAAGGACAAGCAAATACCCATATAGCTAAACATGAACCCCATTAAAAGTAAATACTTTTAAATAACAGATACATCTGTCTTTATGCACCATTCCATACTACCTACTGAATTGTGCAGGGTGATTGAGAGCAAAGGAACAAGCCTTTAGTAACAGGAATACAGCCTAGGCCAGTTCCTACTGAGCACACTGGCTGAGAGGAAACTGGCCCAGCATAATAAACACTGTAAGTTACTAGCTTCTCAAGGCCCCGTTATTAGTTACCTGAAGGGCGCAAAAAACCCCACCAAGACAAAACCGGCTCTTCTTACCTTTAGCTGGAAAGGTTGAATTTCATTCAAACTCTGGTTCCTGAGCTTTTTGGTGAGGATCTTCAGCATGGTACAAATCCGAGGAGCCAAGAAAGGGTTAAGCATATACACACGCACGCATCTACATCTGCCGAGCCGCTGCCGCTATGCTCGGAGGAGCTGCACAGAGCTCGCATCCAGCACCCCCAGGTACAGGGCGGCCGGGGGGAGCAAGGCTCCGGACAGCCCGCTTCCAGCTGTACCCCTCTCTCCTCCGCCACCGCACTCTGCTCTACAGCCCTCCGCGGGGGGGAGGGAAAGGGAATCTCTTTCCAAAGCCTAAAGACAAAAATAAATACCAAACTTCCTTCGCTTTCCACCTCCCCTCCCCGGTTACGCTTCAGAAAGGAGGGAGGTACCAGCTGGCAGCGCGCTGCAGGGGACAAGAGACATTCGGCGCAGAGCGCTTATTGCGGGACGGCAGAGCTCCCTGGCCGAGGCCCCGGGCTCCGCTTGCTCCCGTCACCCCCGACGCCGGCAGCCCCAGGCGGGCATCGGGCATCNCATTGGCCGGACGGGGCGGGACGGGGCGGGACGGGGCGGGGCCTACGCTTAAAGGGGCCGCGCCGGCGTGACCGCCGGTGCCCGCTCCTCCGTCCCGGAGGTGCCCGCGGCGCCGGAGCCCGGGCTGGAGCGGGCCCGCCGCGGCGCCGCCGGCATCCCGTCCCGGATAACCTCCCGCGTGCTGGCGCGCAGCCTGCTAGCACCGCGGGGGGACGGGATGCCCTGACTTGTCTGTCCCGCTCCCCGCTTCCGAGCACGGATCCGCCGGCAGGGCTCCCGCATCCCATCGCGAGTCCCTCGAGCCACCCGGGGAGCAGCCGCAGGGGAAGTCGCCGCCGCCTTTTCTCACAGCAAATGCAAGCGCGGGGCCGGGCTGGCACCGGCTCCGCCGCACCAGCTGCCCTCGGGCACCGGCAAGGTGCTCCGTTTCCACGGCCCGTCCGCCAGCACCGCCCTGGCAGCGCCGCCCGGACGGCTATCGGGGACTGCCAGACTGACTGCCAGACTGACTGACTGACAGGCGCCCTGCCACTGCGAGCCCGCAGGAAGCCCCGGCACGTCTGCCAGCAGTAACAACAAAGGGCTTTCAGCCGCTGCCAGCTCCGTGCCGGCGATAAACTCCCCGTGTCTGGGTGAAAGGTCCCTTTTGCCCATTACCAGTCTCTTGGGGCCAGCAGCGCCTTTTGTCCCAGCCTCCCTCCCAGCACAAGTTCGGAAGCGTTGAGGAGGTCTCCACTTGTGTACAAATTCCAGGGGAGCACAGGATGGTTAAGGTATCGGTTCCCTGTTCTCAGCCAGCACGCCTGTAATGAGATAAGAAAAGAGCACTTGTAAAATGCTGACTGCAGAAAAGAAAGAGAACATCTTCGCTGCACGGGAAGGGGACTCGGTTCAGCTCCAGTTGGCAAAGTATTTTTCGGGAAGGAGTAAAACAGGCCCAGAGACTGAGCCAGAAAACAACATTTCTGCTTTTCAGATAGTGCCTTCTTAGAAGACACCTGCAGTAGGAAACTAGCTCATCTATTTAACAATACTTGCTCTGTGAGTTCGGCGTTCACACTGTGGACTCACCTGGTTTTCCCCCAGTTCACACCAAATTGAAATCAGCATCCAATCTTACGACTCTTAAGCTACCATATGTTGTTATAGGTACTTCTGCTTTTCTTATTGCATGGACACAGGAAAACAGGGAACAGTGCACATTAGCAGATCACTGGTATTCCTGCCTCCAACAGGAGAGAGTAAAATGGCACACAAAAGCAGAAATCTTTTATATTGATATGCAATAATACATCTAATGTTAGGTAAGAACTACTCCTGGTCCCTAACCAATAATCAAGGTACATCCCAAAGCCCAACAACTGAGAATATTTTATCATTTTCTTACCCTAGTGAATGTCACTTAAGAAGATTCTTTTTTTTTTCATATAAAGCCAAATTCCCCAGGCCTTCATTCATTCCTTATTCTGGCACTGGAGTCACTGGCTTTCCTCATCATCGTCAGCAAGAGATGACCCATAAACCACAGTCAGCTTAAACTACTGAGTATGATTGCTTTCCCATATTTGAGCACTCCGGGTTCAAGCATGAGGACAGGCATGTACCAGGGCCCAGTTGTTTATCTCAGGACAGATGCAGCTGGAAAAGCTCCCCAAAACAAAGAAGATCAGAACCTCCCACGCCACCTGCAATACCTCACAGCCTGAGCTCACACCACCCCACTAAGGCACAAACCAGCAGCGGTGATCACAGCCTGGTGGTGGGTTTTTGCTGGGCTGCCTGACCTGCTCTGGGGCCAGTGCTGCTAACAACAAGCAGCAAAAGCAAGTGCCGATGAGGCTTTATCACAGTACTTGTGAGAGAAACTAATACTATAATTCCTCGTATTAACTCTGCTTCTGCAACCTTTGCCTATGTATGTTTCAGCAGATGCCATCAGAGCAGCTGTTTTTCTTGCTTTGTATTTCACAGAATCACAGAATCAGCAGGGTCGGAAGGGACCTTTGGAGATCATCTAGTCAGAGCAGGTTCACCTAGAACAGGTTGGACAGGAATGCGTCCAGGTGGGTTTTGAGTATCTCCAGAGAAGGAGAGTCCACAGCCTCTCTGGGCAGCCCGTTCCAATTCTCTGTCAACCTCAAAGTAAAGAAGTTTTTCCTCGTGTTGAGATGGAATTTCCTGTGTTCCAGTTTGTGCCTGTTGCCTCTTGTCCTGTTGCTGGGCTCCACTGAAAAGAGTCTGGCCCCATCCTCTTGACACCCGCCCTTCAGATATTTATAAGCATTGATGATATGTAAGCATTGATATTTATAAGCATTGATTTCATGTAACCAGAATAGCCAGGGACATCAGGCACACCCAGGCATTTTGGGGCCAAGTTCTGCACACCTGCTCCCAGTGTTTTTTCATATTAAGTGTCCACAAGCATCTCCGTGTTCCAGCAGGCTCAGGAGACACACTCCCAAGTTCCTCTCCAGTTAACCTTGTGCCTTGCACTGGTAAAGTACTATGGCCTCTCTCTTGCTCCACAACTGCAATGCGAAGAGCAACTGATCGGCTGATCACAAGCTCTCCATTGATCCACAGCATCCAGCTTCTCCTCTGAAAGAGGCACAGTGACACAGTGCTGCAACCAGCAACAAGCAATTTTGCAGAGCCCCAGAGAAAAAGAAACTCTTGCAGAAAGTGCAACCTGCTAGTGCAACTCTTCTGTGATCTTTATGTGATTCCTGACCTGAGGATGAGGCTTGACGTGCTAGATGGGTTCCCAGTAGATGACAAGTCATGCTGCTGCATCATATACTGGAAAGAAAGCTTCCTGAGAGGTCTGGAGGTCTTGCTCCTCCACACACATACAGGTTGCAGAACTATACCAAGTAACTGCTATCCAAGGATAGAAAAATGTTGTCCAGGGATAAGTAATAGTATTATTCCCAAAGGAGAAAACTAAGACAGGGGAAGGGCTACTTGACTTTCTGAAGGTCACTGAGGAAAGCTGTGGAAGATCCAAGAATAGAAGCGGTATCTCCTGGCCCCTAGCCGTATGCTCCCAGACTGCCCCAGACTGTAATCTAGCCTGTTACTAGATCACACTGCTGGAGCTATGCAAAATTCAGTGGTTTCACTTCCCAAGCATCTCATGTGATCCCTTTGCTTTGGTTTTGGCTCCTGTGGGTTTCTCACCCCTGGAGTTTTGATCTGCCTGCCGGGTTCAAACCAAATCCAAATCTCAAACCTAGTCAAAGAGGCCAAGTTTCCCCTGGTCATATGATAAAAACATGAAAAATGCATTGCATAACATTTATGGTAAGCCCACATGCCTGCTCCAACATTGCTTGAAGATCTCTTTAAATTCCTCACGGCCAGATCAGGAACAGAAAGGAGGCAAGTGGCAAGCTTCCCCTGCAAGAACACATGGCATTGTGGTGACAGGGAGAGGTCAGGGGGCTGTGACCTGAGCCAGGATCCTGGCTCACTTCCACAATATCCTTGTACTCCTGCCTGCTGCTGCCATGGGGAAGACATCCTTGGAGAACTGCCTTAGTTCCTGGTGTGCCACATCTTATTTTCCCCCAGAGACATTCCTCTGTTGGAATCCTGGCCAAACAGTACAATAGGGGAGACAGGCAGGAGAGGTGAAGACAATGCAGCGAGGATTAGTTTAATGCACAGATTCCCTCTAAGCTGTGTTTCCCATTGTGCCCAGGGGCAGCTTATCCTGCCCAGGGTGTACCACTGACACTGCAAGATGTAAGAGCAGGAATGTGTGTGGGTGCAGAAAGCCCCATTACGCAGGTCTAGCCAAGCCTTCTCGTAAGAAAAGAGATGCTGTTTTCACTCTTTAAAGTCACTGGGGGATTTGCTCGGCGGACTTTGCACATTGAATCTTCAGTCTCCCTTTTCCGCACACTGTGCCATAGCATCTGTGCAGATGCTAGTCTGAACGTCCCTACGTTAAAGGCACAAAAATCAGCCAGGGAAGAGGTTTCAAGTGCCATCTATTGGGGATCTCCCCTCATTACACCAAAGGATACAGAAAGATGAGCTGGAAAAACCCCATCCCTCCCCTCTCTCTTATGACCCTAAATGGGTGATGTCTGAGACAGACACTGGAGCTACAGCCACTGACAGGCATGGAAGCAGCATCTGTCTGCCAAGGGCAATGCTAAAAGCAAGGCAGAGCAGGATGAAAGCGGAGCCTAGAGCTTGCTTTGGAAGATGTGGGCCCAAAGCCAGGCACATCTTGAATGGTGCCACACAGCAGGGCCATCCACCAGCTGTCTCAGCCACAGTCCAATGTATGTAGGCAAAAAGCATGGGAGAAGGACAGTACACAAAAATAACAAGAATTGTTCCCAGAACAGCACAACTGATAAAAGAGGCAGCTACAGCGTTCAGCACAGCAAAGGGCACTGAGCTCTGTCCCTGAGCCAGCCACCAATCATTTATGGCTGGTACCACAGCGCATTTCTCCTCTCACTGTGGGAACTGCTGAGCCAGTAGGCTCCTCCAGAAAGGATCACCTCTGACTTTGGCTCTGTGCGATGTTTGCCCTGACATAGGCCAACCTAAGCCGAGTCCCCACCATACAAAGTGTAAATACCCCGTGACCCAGCTGCAGGGATGAAGTTGCAGTGCACGCAAGCGCTCTCTGCACTCTGGCCATGTGGGCTTTGTAAATAGGAGTGTGGGGCAAGCAGCTGGGAAACATCCCACATGCGGTCACAAAGGAAGCCTTCACTAAGGCTACAGGCACCCAAAGGTTGGGACGGACCACTGTTACTTTAGTGGCTACAAACGGTCCCAGAACTGAGCCAGCTGCTGTCATGCAAACACTTTGGACATTCAGGGAGTGTCAGGAAGGGCTGCTCAGAGACGGCTGAGACTGACAGCTATCTGTTCTCTTTTAGATACCTCTCTTTTAGGTACAACTGAGCAATGACCTACCTAGGATTCATGTCCTTGAAGATACAGTTTTTGACTGGCACAAAAAGACGAAAAGAAGCAGAAGAGAAATTGAAAATTTCTGCAAATCAGAAATGACTGATCCCTGCTATTTGATAGAGAAACAATGACCATGCCATAGGTCATGTGACAGCCGTAAGAAAAAGAGATCCTCTTTAACAGCACTGCTGGGCAGACCCATCTCCATTATAACTCCCTTGCTGCCCATTCTCTCCCTACAAGTTGCTAAGGCCAATTGGAAAATCAGCATGTGGCAAATACACCGAGAAGCAGGGAGAGTGGGATAACCACGGCTGTTTACACCACGCTTCTCTAGCTGGTAGTCCAGACACTTGTTCCTCTGCAAATGGGCTTGGAAGGGGCCCCACGACACCCACGTGGTAATCGGCTGCTCAGACAGCACTCACAGGGCCAGCAGTTTAGCCTGGCCAGCCAGAAGCTCCAGGGTAGCAGGGCAGCCTGGCTCCTCAGAAACACAGCAAAAAGAAGTGATGACTTCTGCTTTAGACAGCTTCTTCCCTCTAACCCCTGGAGAAGAAGAATCATCTCATCTGGCTAAAGGATCTCTGACCTCCTTTCCCTTAAATACAGGAACTGCAACTCACTCACGTCTTTTCCTTTTCAAACGCCTTCATGATAACAGTCCTTATCTGGGATCACACAGTGGTTCTGAGCCCTGCCATTTAGCTAGTCAGGAGCAGCAGTCAGACCAAAGATGAAAGAAACATCCAGTCTATACATCCTACTCCCATGGAGAGGGCCAACCAACTCAACAGCTGCCTCAGACTTGAGGTCTTTAGGTCAAAGACAAGAAACTTCAAACTACAATGCTTAGAAGGGCAGCATCAGGGAGAAAGGGCTTAGGTTCCTGTGAAAGCAGGAAACTTCTTAAGCAAAAGTGCTAGGAAATGAGCGCACACAGCCTCTGCAGAGGAAGGGAGAAAACATTACTGCGATTGCTAATTTGATGGGGGGGGGAATTCCTTTCTGGAACTTCCTGTCTGTCCAGACAGCCTCTGGGCTTATCCCAAGTGTATAAATAAAATACAGCTTTCAACATCAAAGAGGTTTCCCAGTTCCTCTTCTTGGGTACCCCATCTAGATCTATATTTGTGAGAAGTTTCAGTGTTTCTAAGGTTAGTATCACTGAGAAAAGAAATTCCAGGAAGAATTTCCAGGAGGTGCAAGTCTGAACTTGCTTCCTTGCAGCTCATCCCTACTGTGGGCATGGTGCATGGATGAGGAGAGCAACAGTCAGGCTGCACCCATGTTGTACCCTGGCTGGGCCAGCCTGCTGGACTCTTGGCCACAGTGCCTCACTGCAAGCCTGGCCAGACCTCTCAAATTGCCATCAGGTGATCAGAAAGCATCAGCCAGGCACTGGTGATGTTCCGCAGAACTGCTAGGACTCCTGTCAGCCTATCTGTGCGCCATCTCCAGCAGCTGCCAGGCTCCAGTTCATCAGTGGGGAGGGAAGACTGTCAGTGTGTAAACCTGCGCTACTGAGCTTTGTGGCAGGGAAGGCTGGGGAGAGGAGCACGAGTACTGCCTGAGGCCTCTGCAGGAGCGACGACACAGCAGAATCCTCAGAGGAGGCTTGGAAATAAAATATACAGCCCTTAAAATAGCTGTAGAATTGAAAAGTACTCTAATGACTGAGGATTTGTGGCCACAAACCAACTGGAAGTCAACCGAAGGGGTCCAAGTATCCAGTAAAACTGCACTTTGAGGAACAGAACAAGACAACCTGTCTTCACAAGCCTCTGCCTCAAAAGCTCAGATTGCTAGTCCGACCAAGGAAGGAGCAACCTTAGAAGATTTTATAATGAGAATAAATCACAAGCATGTCATTTACTCCTTGCTTTCTGAACTCTGAATGCATGTTGCATCTGTACATCCCCCCTGGCTCTTCTAGAGGCCAAGGCCAGATGCCGAAACCTTTATCAGTTTCTCACAACTAAGGACAGTTATTTGCAAGCTATCCACCAGAAATCCCAGTTGGAACAGCTCTCTCGGCAGCATGGCTGTGTAAACAAGGATGAAAATGGCCTTGGGAGGGAGGAAATGAGTTTGGCATCAGAAACTGTAAGCTCTGCATGCAGGCACACTAGCACTAAAAATGGTCACAAAAAGGTGCAAGAGAAGATGGGCTAAGACAAAGGGCAGAAAAAGGGTGGGGGTGGGATATTTTCATGAAAATCTAATCATACATCACTTCCTTACACCTCTTTGTTTCCACGGTAAAACCTTTCAGCTAAGAGCTGCTGTCATTACAGAAGCAGGATCTGGCAGATCCATGGAGACACGACAGCCGTGGCCTGCTCCTGTCCTACAAACCGCCCTGGTGGGGGGAAAGGGAGGATGAAGGGGGGATGGGGAAGCTGACTAAAAGGAACCTTGTGAAAAGCCCTATATTGCATCTGACAGTTTCTGTTGCCTGTATTATATACCAGCCGTCCCCAGAGGGCACAAGAGACCACCACTTTACCTCTGCACCCGCTCACCCTTTCCAAGCAAGCGCTGCCAGGAGAAGGGAGAGCGGTCTGGAAGCGTTCTCAGTTTTTCCCAGTTTTGCCTCCGTGTTTTTCCACATGGTCTTAGGGCAGGACCGGGATTACCACATAGCAGCAACAAACTGCTTTGTGTTGACGAGCACACGCGCAAGCAGGAAGTTGCGCTTTATTAGCCAAAGGTCTGGGTGTCTCACACATGGCCAGCCAGGCTGATGATCCTGGGCTCCGCACTCTGCCCTGTCAGTGCTTAAGGCCAACGCCTGTGCAAAAGGCCAGAGCGAAAGGATCCACTCTGCCTCGGAATCTCACTCTAGGATGACCTTTGACTTGTCTGAGTGCATGAGAGGTGGACACTAGAGCCCGACGCTCCACCTCCAGCCTCTTAGCCCTCAAAGGAGAACAAAAGCATGGCCCACACAACCTGACTGCATTCAGATAAGGCAATGCAGAAACAAATTCTCTTGGTCCTAGTTTCCACACCACAGCCAGCATTCCTAGAGGTATTAGAGAGTAATTTTCTGGAGATTGTTTTTGAAAAATCTCTCATTTTTCTCAGCCAAATCTACTCAGCTGTATTCTGGCTCCCCTCTAGGTGGCTAGTGGGCCCAGATACATAGCACCAAATCCCCCAAATTAACCTGCTTACACATCGTGAAGAAGCACATATAGCAGGTGCATGGGATTCAGTCTCTGGAAGACCTGCGTAGCTATGTAGCAAACTGCAAGAGAAATAGGACAGACAGATTCCATCTAAAGGATCAGATGTTGATCTCATCACTTCCCACCTTTCCCCTTTTCTCGCTTGTAAACCCAAAGAGGGACTTCAGAAGATCCAGCCAAATTTGCTGTATATATGGCAGACACTCATCACATCTGCAGATAAACAGGTTTTCAATATCCTGCAGATAAACAGGTTTTCAATATCCTTCTGCCCAGTTCCACACTGCTATCATCCTGTATCATCACCACTGCATCAGACCTGTCCTGACGTGTATTTGCACATCGAGCATGATGTGTTTGGGATGCCTGGATACTCAAGTCACAAATCGCATAGTAGAATGGCAGTCCCACCAGGTCAACCAGACTCACACAGAAAACAAGAGACACTCATTACGTCAGTGTTCATCTCAGCCCTGGACAATGTACTCTGCTGCTAATGTGGTGGCTGCATTGACAGAAATGAATTTCAAGTTATGGTAAGAGTCCGATTAAGAGGATAACAGCCAGAAAGAGTTAAGAGAAACAGCTATGATTAGACCAAACAGATGGATCAGGGAAAGTATGCAGCTTGGAGCACCGTAATTAACATCCTGACCAAAGAAGTTTTGTTCCTGCACATTTGCTGTTATCAGTCAGACACCTTTTTGTGCCATACTTCAGTGGACAAAGAAAAGCTGAAATCTTACGTACATTCACATAGTGGAAACTTAATAGCACCATTCCCAAGAGATTTTATACCACAAGGATCAGTATAACTGAATACACTTGCAGGAGTGTTCCCTTGAAAAATCTACTCAGCTCCTCCATAAAATCATATAGCAAAATTAGTATAATCTTAAAATCTCCAGGCTTTCCTGGAAGGCAAAAGAAGCTATTTTCTACAAAACCTGATGAAAATTAGCTGGGCTTTGAAAAATTACTGTTTCGTATGTTTTAATTTTTTACCTCTTACGTTTTGCGTGACTTTCTTCCTAAAAATGTAAAAAGTGTTAATTAGAGTTCACTGTTATTATATGCCACTGTCATGAAGGCAGCAATAATAAAACTGTGTAATTACAACCCACTTTACCTTCCACAGGGTATGTTCTGTTTAGGGAAAATACTAAAGGGTCATTAACACCAGAAGGCAAGGCTTTTTAGCTAAGGTGACAGAAGATTTAAAGGACCAAGGCCCATGTCCACAAAAAACACAAGGTCCCATAAAATAGATCTTGGGAGAAATCAAGTATCTAAGTCCAGGCATGCAGCCCTTAAAACCCTGCCTAATCCCTTGGGCTCCTAGGCTCTGTCTATACCGGTAAATTAAACGTGCCCAGGACTGTTCTCTGGCACTGAGGTCCCTGGCACAGGATGGTTTGCACCCATAAGATTAAACACTTTTATCCTTCTAGCAAGGCATTTGGATCCAAGTGGTTGCTGGGAACAGCCCCTGGCCCACACTAACTCCCTCAGCCATGCCTGGGAATTGTTTGGAAGGGTGTTAACTGGCACAGGCCAAAACCATGGCAAGAATAAATTAACAGGAATCAGCTATTAATTTCATAGACGATGGAGCTGTAGTGCCCCAGAACATTTGCTGATACAGATGTAACCCTAAAATCCTAACATGTGCATGTATAGTAGCTATATATACTTATATACTATCTATCTATATATTTATATAGAATATTATGCACTTATACTGTACACTTACAAGTATCAAGCTTGGTCTGCTTAGGAATGATTTCTTGGCAGAAGTGTGGTGGATAGGTGTTTATGTTGCTGGTTGACTAGTCATCAGCAGTCTTTACTTTCAAAGGTCTTCATTTCTCCCTTCCACGTTAACCTTGAATTTCTACTTTCTCAGACACTGCAATTTTATTCAGAATAACTAAAAACATTTAGGGGTAATTTTCACATCAATGTTCACAACTGGAGTGTGTATTCGTCTATGTTTAGAGATGTTTGTCTGGGGACTGCCTTTGGTTTTGAGATCTGCTGTGAATCTCCAACGCTGTCTCACGTCTATGCTGCACATAATCTGACAGATCCCAGGAATATCGTGAAGCACAGGATGCTCCTGTGACTGAGAACTTCATGTCCACCTTGCCCGAAGGGAGACTGAACCACCAGCTCTACCTGTTCCTCACAGTAAACACCACTGCAGCTCTTCAGAGCTGGAAGCCATTGCTCTGTCCTGTCTGCCTGACGTCAGTCACACACTGTCATTTTGCAGAGGCAAACAGGACATACAGGGATGATGAGACTGGCACAGCAACTGCGGACCCATTCCTGTAGCACATATAGGACCTTGAGCGTGTCCCAAATTACAAAGTACACTTTGATTTCACCTGGTAGTAATAGCTGGTTTTCCCTAAAACGACTCCAGGCAAGTCGTGTGGAGGCATGGTGTATTTATTTACGGGCTTAGCCTTCAGCCCACTCCAGTTTATCCATGGATAGGATAGCCTCTTCTGCCCACCCAGTCATCTTGCTTCAGCAGTGGAACGTGTTAAGTAGCTGGTCTTGACTTTTACAGGAAAAAGGCTAAGCTACGAAGTCAAAATCCATGCTGTACAAAAAGAAACCTTGCCTTCGTATAAACTTGTCCATACAAATTGTATCATGTACTTGTTCATATAAAACAATATACTGCGCACGTCTTAGGTGCAGGAGACAGCCTCGAAACAGGCTGGACAAAATCTGGATTTAGGTTACGTTTTGCTGTACCAGAGGTGTCTGAGTCAGCATGAGCTAAAACCTGCTGCCTTAAGACCCGACTCCGCATGGCGTGCAATGCTGGGACACCCACAGAAGCCTGTCACTCTGTGCAGCGGATCTTCCGTGCTAGCAGGGCAGCATGAACTCAGGAAGCCTGCTCAGCAGCACCCTGAAGCTGGCTTGCCTGGCCCATGAGCAACACTGACGCCTTGAAATCAGCAGGGGATATATAATGGCCACCGAGATGGCTGGGGAACAGCACCGTGCCAGCTGCAGTTAGCGCCTCATGGGTACCAAGGGGCCCGCACAACCAAAGCCTAAGGCTTGCCTCCAAGCTGCCCGCAGCCCACGTGGGAGTGGGAGAGCATGCCTCCACATCTGGAGACCCGAGCCAAAAGCCAGAGCAATATACCCTGTGATTGATGCCGCTGAGTCAAAAGGAAATGACCCCACTCCTGGATAGGGCTGCAGGAACTGCTGCAGGGATAGAGTCACACGCACTGCCAGGCACGGCACGGCAGTAACTGAAGGCATCTGCAAACCCGCTCCGCAGCCGGGCCTCAGCCAAGCCAAGCCCGGTGAATGCAGCAAGGAGGGCTCAGACAGCCGAGGGGCCGGGAGGGAAGGCGCAGCTCGCCCCGACAGCAGCTCCCCGCCGACCGCCGGTGAGGGGGGCCTTGCTCATCCCTTGGCCCCGCCGGGGACACATCATCCCACCACCC
>VZSF01000978.1:275294-318255 GCA_013398295.1 Chionis minor | reverse complement strand
CTGCCGGCCCTGCCTGCCAACAGGCGCGCCCAGACCAACCCCCTGCTCGGACGACAGCAGCGCGGGTGCCCGTTTTAGAGCACACAGCGACCAGAACCATCTCGGTCCCCTTCTCCCTCGGCGGGGAAGGAGCATCGCCAGGTTTCCTGTCACAACAGCAGGGCGGTGGCTTTGGGCCTAAAGGGGGAGTGTGGCCTCAGCAGCCTCCTCTCCTCACCCCAAGGCCTGAGGCGAACGCGCCCATCCAGGGTTCGGGGTTTGTGGTCAGCTTCACACACTGTTTTCTCAGCTTTCCTCGCTCCGGTGCAATCCCTTGTAACAGTTGGGACACTGAGGCCAGTTGCAAGACTGCGTGTGCAGGTCCCTGCCAAGATTTTCCCATTGTCACGGCTCGCTGAGTTCCTTCCCCTTCCTCCACCCACCAAATCCTGCTGGGTTACTGGAAACGCTGCAGTCCTCATGTACCAGTGTCTTCAGGCCACCTATGGCAGAAAGGGATTTTTCCAGGAAAGGCAGTTAAGACGGTCACAGTCATTCCCGACTTCTTTGCCACTCGCAGCTGCTGCTTCTCCCTTACTCAAAAGGGGTGATAACATATTTTGACAGCATAAGCTACTAGAGAGGGGAGAAAGAAGAAAGAAAAAAACCAAACCACAACTTAGGTGAATCAGTGTTCTCCAAGCTCCAGCATACAGCCAAGCTGGCCAGCCTGGTCCACATAAAACCCACTCCAGTCGCTAACTCTGTCACTTCTGTGGTGACCAGCCAGCAGGTGTGCAGATTGCCAAGAGTGTATCCTCCTCCCCCCAAACCTTAGGAAACTGGGGCAGGGACAGGACATCGACCGCAAAAAAAAACCCAGCCAAAACCCATAGGGAGACAATGCTGTCTAAGACTCTGAACAAGGCCACAGTAATCAAAATATCTGCCTTACAGGGTGAGCTTTCATTTTCCAAGTCCTTGGTCACATTTCTTAATCTCTCTGAGCCTCATCATTTCCAAGAGAGCAGCATGCTACCCACCTGTGCAGTGGCTGGAGCATTCTGGTGAAGGCACTTTGATTGCATGTGTTTGAATTGACAGTTGGATCTTTTTATGGTCATGACCTAAAGGAAAATCAGACTGCTGATTAACTAGAGGTGGAGAACACTCCATTAATGAAGGCAATGAAGGCAGGACTGTGAGGTTCTGGTCATCTTTCTTACAGACAGATTATTCTGTAGTTCTGCAAAAGCCAATTTGCTTTTAGATGCCTTGGCTTCCCCAACTGCAAAATGGAGGAAAATGCCTATTGCACAGGAGCAATGTGAGATTTATTCATATAAATAACACTGGCAAGGTTCTTGGAAGTTGCCAGATAAAGCATGTCGCATAAGAGCAGAGAACAAAGTAAATATGGCCAATAGCTTTTATCACGAAGGAAGTAGCAAGTATCTTTGTCTTTATGACGCTGAGAAATACAAGGAATGAACAGCCTCTTTTTACATTGTACCTCGTGTTTGCTTGCTGAACATTCCCTGCTAAATATCTAATTTGCTCCTGAGTAGAACTCATAAGGACTCAAGCGTTATTTTCTTAGCACATCAGATACAGCTGTACAGAGAGTGAAATACAAACAGACAAACAACCAGAAGCTTTCTTGTACCATCAAAGATGTAGGAAAAGGAGCAAGGAAAGGTGGCAAACCACAAAGTTTGACCAACAGAGAGGCCAAAATAGGGGAGAGAAGCATCAAAAGCAGCCACAGGCATCTGAGAGGAAAGCACAAGTGAGTGGGAGGAAGACAATGCAATAATACAGAAATAAAGCCCCTGGCCCATTTGGGCACATTCAGATTAAAGGGCAGGGGCCAGCCAGACTGACAACTGTCTTGGAGCTCTTCCCCAGAGAGCAAGGCATTGCGTGCTTTCTGTGCATAATTAAAAGGCTTTAGGCATTTCTGTTCGTGCCAGCTCCCTTTTTTACCTGTTCTTCAGCAAACCAGAGCCTTGCCCCCATGATGGCTTTCCCCATCAGCCTTACCTGAACCCTTAAGGCAAGTGCTGTTTTCTTCTGCCCACAACAGCAGTGAAAGACAACATCCACCACAAGGAAATACTCTGACATGCTTTTTAATGGCTTTTAAAACATTCAGTTCTTGCCCCACAATTCAGAGCCCTCTGCGTCTCAGCAGTGTAACCGAGCAAATTCTGGGTGTGATGTAGGTGGACTCAAAGTCCCTACCCTCATCTGAAACTTTTCTACAAGAACTCATCCTTACAGCCCCACCCATCACCCCCAAGTAAATACTGCTCCAGTTTTGGCACCCCCTGTGCACTGCTGGAACCTCAAGAGTCTTCCTCGTTTGAGAAGACCTCAGTATAAGAGCAGGCCCTGTAGTTGCCCTTTTCTCCACTGTATTTGTCAGCTATGAAGAACTTGGACTGGTGGGAGCCCCTGGACACCACACTCTGATGGCTGGGAGAAGCACAGCAACCCAGGAAACGTGAGAAAAGCTGGTAGCACTTCAGGCTTTTTATTGCCTCCAGGTAGTTAGGGTGCGATCCAGCCCCATCCTGCTTGAAGAATCTCCAGCCACACTGCCCACTGTTGTTTAATGAGATGCACAAGGCAGAAAGGACACAGCCTGGTTTCCCCCACAAGCTTGGCTCGCTAGGTTGATGGCAGAATGCTTTAGGTGTAGAATGATGGGAAGAGCCTGAATATCAGCGCTGCTGTTTCTCTTGGCTCAGAGATTCACTAGGGAAAGCTGGTCCCTTTGCTTTCCTAGATCTGAGGAGCTTGGCTTGACTCCAGGGAGATTAAAGGTGCTGAACTGGGAGGGAGGGGAGGATCCTGCCGTTAATAAAGGACAAGTTGCAAGTCTGGGGAAGGAGTCTATTCCATTATTAAGATATCTCCGTTCCCTCTGGGAAGCCTTTGACCTGGAGTAAGGGTCTGAGTTCAGTGTCATCCTTCAGGCAGGTAATTAAGCAGGAGGCTGGTGGAGGCTTCAATCTCTCCTTCCTGCTCCTGTCTCCATAGACTTCTTGCACCGTGAAACTGAAATCCTTACCTGTGCACAACCTTTACTGCCAAGTGTTGGGAAAGCTGTGACTTCAGGAACTGTTATGAAAAGGTCACTGAACTGCTAAAATCTGACAGCATCTCTGTCACATCCAAACCATGGCAGCCAGTTTGCTCTCTGCGCCTCCTTCCACAGCTACAATAAAAAGCGGTCAGCCCAGCCATTAATGCCTGCAACTCAGAGTCACTGAAATTGCACAGAGCCCAATTCTAACCCTGCTATCGTGCAAGGCCAGGAAAGACACCAGTTCTCCCTGTGCTGTCCCCGCTGCCCCCTGAATGAAACAAAACACCCACCAAGCAGCAGGCTCGCTTGTCTGAGTGAATTAATAGCTGTAAAACAACCTGAGTTCCACACAGGTCTGTCAAAGCCATTATTAGGAGTTTGGCGGTGGCTATCACCCCCTCTTTAGAAACAAAGGGCAAAAAGAGGCTACATAAGGCAACTGCAGAATGACCCAGCCTCAGAGAGAGCTTGGACATCATGCAGATACCTAACAGTAACATTTATCCATCAGGACTGACATAGACTAGACTTGAACCAGGTAATCTGGAGTTTCGTAGCCGCCCTCTTAGCTCCTAAGGCTCAGAGCCTTAAAAGATTTAAGCATCTAAATATCATCAGCTGCCTGAAACCTAAATACCTTTGAAGAGCAGGGCCTCAGGATTAGCCTGCCAACCAGAAGAGCCTAACTTCATGCCACTAGGAACACCAGACCTGATGTCTCACCTGATACTTGCGAAGAGGCAACTGAGGATTGAGAACCCACCTAGTTAATTAAAGTAGCGTAGTATCTTGCTTCTTAATAGGGAGATATAATCAATGTTAATCTTTTGGGCGTGCTACTAAATATCCAAAGGGGATGTTTGTTTTGCAATTTTCCTCTTCCTTCATGGCAGCTTTTCCCTACCCTGCACAGTCACCCTGCAATTCACAGCTATAAATATTTTGGCTTGCTTGATAGCTGTAGCATTTCAGTGTCTTTCACCTCAAGCTTCACCTCATCCATTATCCATGGCTCCCTTGTGGCACAGTCTCTGAGACGATCTCCTCCTGTTAAGCTACACGGGCTGTGAGCTCTGTGTAGACTTTTCCTCAAGCTCTGGATGCCAAGCTAACCCATACCAGGTACCTGATGGAGTAGTATCAAAGGAGAGCAAGCTCCTGCCTTGGGCGACTCGGAGAAGATGCAAGCTGTTTGCCTGAACCACCAGAGACAGCAGAGTTGTCCATATCTGGCTGAAGAAGATGGATTAGACTGAGAGACAGGGAAAACTGAAAAGGGGAATAGAGAAGGAAGGGGACAGGATGGGTAGGCAGGAGAAGGGCAGCGGGAAGCAAAGGCAGGGGAAGGCTGAAGCAATAGAGGCAGTGGGAAAGAGGCAGGATGTCTAGGGAGAAAGAGGGTTCAAGATAAAGGAGTGGGGTGACTGGCAGAGTGGGCACGGCTTAGTCAGACATGAAGTTCAGCTGAGGAGCCAACGTGTGTGGAAGAGTGGAGATCATGTGCAAGAAGATGGCAGTTGTGGGTAGGGATGGAAAGTGTAGTTACGGATATACTTAGATTCCTACCTGACAAGTCCTAGCTATGGAATCAGTTTTGGAGTTGCTATACAGCAACCTTAGCAAGGGCCAAAAAAAGTCCAATGGCTTTTTACAATGGGGCTTGAGAAATCTCTGACATGATGTCTGGGAGGACAGGGCTAACACGTCCCTGGGGAGGATGAAACTTTGTAACCCTTCCTAGGCATAAAGTGTGGGATAGTTGCTGAGTAAACAGCAGAAGAAGGTGGCATTAGTATTTCTGGAGGAAGAAAAGCAGAAAGGGTGTGCAGAGAATATTGAAGGAAAAGCAATGCTGGTACCGTTGTTCCTAGCCTCTTGGGCAACCATGTGCAAGTGCCCTAGATGAATCTGGCTTTGCTGCAGGCTTTAGAGCTAATGCCATTTTAATTTCTGACATGTCACTAATGGAGAAAAATTTAACATGTATTTATTCAACGTCACTAAAAATATTCCAGCAGTTGCGAGGGAAGGAGGATGGGGCTGATCAATGGGGGAGGGTGGGGAGGACCTGCACTTTTGTAGGGACCGCAATGTGATGCTTGCAAGCAGGATTTGGAAAGGCTCTCTCCCAGTAACTGCTGAGTATCCTCTGCCATGGAAACCTGCTGTCAAGTGTCATGTCAAATCAGGGCAACTGTGGGCAGAGGCTGAAAGAGACCCTTCTCTGAAGTGCAGCCTGATGGACGGAAAGTAACTGCACTACTATGGCATTGCCCGAACCTGGCAGGTTCTGGCCAGAAACAAACACTGTTTCCCTGGTGATGAAAGAAAGGTTCAATCTGATTTCACTCCAGGTGAGTATGTTCAGTGAGTCCCTTTGCCACTGTTAACACTCACTGTGTTAGCTGGGAGTGCTCATCTGGCAGGTTTTAATCTGTTGCACAAAGTCTGCAGAAAGTGTGGGGCAGTAGGTCAGCTGAGATGACAGCTGGGTGCATCACTTTATTTCCTCTCCTCCTGCGTGATGCAAAGCCAGGTCACTGGCTCCTGTCTTGTGCTTCTCCCTTGTCTCTGCATGGGGAGGCCTGGATCTGCAGCAAGGGCGGCAGAGGACCTTCTTTCTTCCTGCCCCAGAGCTGGATGCAGCCTTGATGCGCAGACTGTGCAGGCTGTACAGTTCTGCCCCTACTTCCACATTGCGTGACCTGGAGGGTAGACAACACACTGGCCAGGGGACCATGGCTCCCTGCACTCCCTTGCTAAACCTGCCCTATCTTCCCCGGAATAACAGAAAGAGGATTTAACGCTTCCTGGGCCACGAGTGACCGTGACGTCCTGACTCCTCCAACCCAACTGGGCTTCTGATCAGTAAATCACAAAGCAATAGGAGCTTCTCTGCTCATAGTAGGCAGCTCTGTCCCTATGCTTGCTAATTAGAGATGGGCTCACATAAAGCACTAAGATTCAAGCCTCCATGAGCACCAAGGGAACTCAGATCCAGATTAGACAGTGCTTGGATGCTTTGGTGATTGGCACCTTAGAAATTACATAGATAGACAGAACACAGTGGAAATAGATGGAACTTTGCAGCTTTGGCTCTTCTCTGCTAGTTATAATTATTTAAGATGATGTTTCACATCACATTCAAGCTCCTGTGCAGATAACAGCGGCAGAGAACAAGAGATCTCAGCCACCTAGGAGAGGATTATGTGGATATGACAATGTTCAAACCCACTGGGCTCTGCCACGCTGCATTATTTAAGCCCAGTAACCAAATTTAGTAACCAGCCCCTGAGGCGCTGAGAGAAAAACACAGCTTCCAGAGCTCTTTCCCTGCAGTCCTGTCAGCTTCCTCCCTTAAAGGAGCCACCGGCTTTTCCCTTACTCTCTCAACCCCGCCAGCCAGACCTGACCTCCCGCATCGCTCCCACAGGAGCAGTGAAGCCCTTTGCACAGGTGTAACGCCTGAGCCAGGTACAAGCCATCACAGACAGTGTGAAGCCGTGGGAGTCCAGCGCAGAGTTACCCGCACGGCCAAAACGAGCCCATGCCAGCTCCAGCCCTTTGGGATGCAGGGCATGGAGGTTTCATCTGTGCAGTGAGGCACGAGCTCAGGTATAGACAGGCCAACCCTACAGCCAACACACAGCCTGCCTGGACGACTGGCTGCTTCCCAGCTGGAGCTCTGTACTAGATACCCACGTGTGCTCGGGCTGCTCCCTGCTCTGCCCAAACCCGGCTCTCACCTTCCTGGAAGTTTTGCAGCTAAATCTGTGCATGAATGTGCCTGCTGGTAAAGCATGTGGACAGAAGCAATTCTGGACATACGGACAGGCTCAAACTTGTGCTGGGGTGAAGATCTCTTCTTGCCTCCCTTGCCCACCAAGTGCTGCAGCTGGTGGGGAGAGGTGGGCCCAGCTCTGTCTCTCACCAGCTCTAGCCTTCCCTCAGCAGCAGAGCTTTGTCACTGCTCCACAATGTCACAATGCCAAACAATGGCACTTGTTAACCAGTTTTCAAAAGGATTAAGGCAAAGGGAGCCTGGAAGGCTTGGGCAGACCCTCCTCACCGGCACTTCATCCTGCTGGTCCCCTGGCTCGTGCTCAGCGAGCAGGTGCCATGCCACAGCAGGCCCTTGTCTCCCCAGTGAGACAGGAGTGCCCAAGTCCATGTATGTGGCCAAGCTCTCTGGAGCGATCTGTGGGAAGGAGAGGTGGAACAGAGTGAATGTTTAACCAGCACTGGGTCAAATGCAAACACATGTCCACTGTGGCGTTTGTCCTCACAGGGCACTGATCTTGTACATATATTTGAGGCAATGCAGCTTAACTCCCTGCTGATTCTGGCCGAGCTGGCTTTAGAGACCCAGAACTTACCATGGCGTGTGAAGAGGTCATTTCAGTAAAACCCAAGCTCAGCCTCAGGGAGCCACGAAATAGTGCTGAGACCTGCTGGTACTGCAGGTGACTCCCGCCACCGTGGCTATTAACTGCAAGGCGTGTCCTCTCCATGGCGGCGATCGGACGCCACAGCCTCTTAAAACTGTCTGCCGTCTCTCAGATCCCTCCCTGGCCTTCCGCCCAGAGCCCTGGAGGCAGCGAGTCGGAGACTGGTGTTTACAAACACAGCTTTTAAACTGTGCATGGAATGAGAAAAAGGAGCAAGCCCAGCTGAAGGGCCCTGGGAGGAGCAGATCTCATCGGAGCTCACAGGGAACGTTTTCCTGGGCCACCTCTCTTGACCTAGATGAGCTACGGCTGAGCTGCCAGGACAAGGAATAATGGCAGGCCCTCAGTGAGGGGGCTCTCCAGGCAGTCAGGGCTCCCGCCAGATCTGCCTTGCACGAGCTGGGCCCCTCTGGTTGCTACCGTGCCGGGGAGCATATAACAAGACTGATCGTAAAGGCCAGCTCTGCAAGGAAAGAAAGACTTTGCGCTTGCATGGATAGTATCAGCTAGTTCACAAGCCGTAAAATCTCTGCTGTCTTCTGCCATTCCCCGATGCCAAACCGTGGATATTCGGGATTGACTGGACTTTTTAACTTCTTTGTTGTTGTTGTTGTTGTTTTTGCAATACTCAGCCTGACCAAACGTGAAGATGGGTTATTTATCACATACCTCAAATGCCATGACACATATGGCCTATTGCACCAGTGCCCCTAAGCTACCCCTACCCCACAGCCATTTTATCTGTAAACCACAGGCTCCTTCCCAGTACTTTTATTGTTCCAGTGACCACCAAAGCCAATACCAGCGTTGGCCTCTGGTGGATGGTCCCAGCAAGCAGGCAACACTTAGCATAAACTGAATTCTTCTCCATCCCTGAGCCCCTGTGCCCATTCAGCTCTTCCCTCCACCGCATGGACCCCCACCAAGGTGCTGCGAATCTGCACCGCCAGCGAGGATGGCAGTTGTGGCTGTCATGTGGACATCGGTCCTCAGAGAGCTGTCCTCATCCAAGGCATTTCCCCCAGGACACCAAACGCCCGTCAGCTGCTGGCTGGCTCGCACTGTGCAGCGCTGGGTATGACACCCGAGAGCAGGCTGATTTTCTGTGAAACCAATTTACTCGAGTCCTTTCTGAGGTCTTGTCTTGAGGGAGAAATTCTCCAGTGTTGCTGTTGTGGGAGAAGTTATTCTGCAATAACTTTTAAGAGAGCTGTCCGTGGGGACACAGTACACTGGAAAAACAGTCATTTCATTCTGGTGTGATCACTCCCAATTCGTGAGCCTGGCTCGTTCCCCTCCCTCTCGTCCACTGGAAATTAGCTTGCTCCATTCAGCTGCAAGCTCTTTGCAGGCAAGGATTTGAGGGCCGCGGTTTGGCCTGCAATAGGACAGCCGCCCAGCTCTACGGGCTGGTGCGCTCTCCTCGCTGCTCCAAAACAAACGGCAAAGCGTGCAAATGTGCAAAGCTAGCGTGTAGCCTGCTCTTGGGAAGGGATGTGACTCCTCAGCCTTCTCTAGGGACCCGCATGGAAACCGAGCTGTGAAAAATAAAAATAACGGTCCTGGTGAGAGCACAGCAAAGACTTCCAGCAGCTGTGACTAACATTAAACCACTTGGCACGGGGCTTCTCGCTCTTGCTCTCTCTGCCTCTCCCACTCTCCGGGAACCTCAGAAAGGGCATAACTGGAATCCCGGTCTGGGGAAGGAGAGGATGAAGAACACGTAGACGCCCAGCTTGGGATTTCCTACAGCTATTGCTCTTACCAGGCAGAGTAAAGCCACGTGCAGCAGCTCCAAAAGCAACTCACAGGAAGGGAAAGGCGTGAGATTGTTTGTGTGAAATATATACACCAGGGCTGGCTGAGGGCAGCCCAGATCTCTGCTTCCTTGGATGTAGAAGTGAGGCCCGGGGTTTTGCCAGCCGCCTGCCGCCACCCAGCCTGCTCTCTTACACTAGCGGGGATGCATCTGCAGCAGCAAACACCCAGGCGGAGGAGATTTTCAGGACGTGTTGCTTGGCAGGGAGGGAAGGGGCGAGTGGGTGTGGAAGAGGATAAACCTGTAATGTTCCTCAATTGCGGTGCAGAAGCAGGCCTCAGATTTCCTCCTAGGGCTCAAAATTACCTTGGCAGAGCTCTTATCAGTGCTCAGCCATGTACTCATGCAGGGAAAGAGCCAACGCTGCCTGGTGCGCTGGGCCCTTCCTGGGACTGCAGGCTCCATTCTTCTCCTGCCCGAGACCGACACGGTTACAGCCTTCCTCGGGGCTGACCCGGTTGCAGCTGAAAGCCACAGGAGGCACGTGGATGCAGCAGAACCAGACAGACATAAGCTGGGCTCTAGCACAGGCAGGATGAGGCAGTTGCCTGTGGGGGAAGCTACTTTGGGGGCTAGAAATCCGCTGATTGCCTTTACACGGAAGCAGGCTCAGGAGACAAACCCCTTGTAGAGTAGTGGAGCTCTGTACTGTCCCCTCTACACCACAAAGCACGTGCCACTGGTGTAATACCCTTCTCATCAGATGAGCAGACCGGCCGTGGCCCATCATGAGCCACCGAGCAGCAGCCATCCTTCCCAGCCAGACCATCCTCTCTACAACACCAACCTCTCTGAGGAGAGGGGAGCAGGAGAACAGCACTTTTAAAGCAGTCTGCCCCACCAATCATGGACCCAATGCTGTTTGCATCGAAGCCCAAAAGCAGGAAGGTCGGTCTTTTTGCTTTTTTTTTTTCCGGGCAGTGAATAACTAACCTCTGGGACTCGGCTGCTTACGAGACATGGAGAGAAAATTTCCAAAAGACAGCGATAAAGAGGACGTGGGTGCAGGGGGAGGAGGAAGACGGGGAGGGGGAGAGGAGGGATACGTATGTCACAGCTTACCTCAGAGCCAGAATTAGAAGCTGGGTAAAAAAAAATAAAATCACAGCAGGAAATAATGTGTAGCTTAAAATAGCAACATCAAATGGGAGCGAGAATGGGGAGTGGGTGGCATTTGAGGTTGCTGCTCTGTTCCTCCCTCAATGGCAGGGTGATTAATATGTCTACGCTACTTGTGTTTATGTAACAAAGGGCACTAAAGGCCAAAGCTGCATTTTCACTAACACTGCAGGGGAGTCTGTGAATCTTTTCTTCCCCCCATAGCATTAAGTGGGAGGATCTGCACTTGCGCTTCCTGCCCCAGAAACAAACAACAAAAAAAAATATGTAAAAAATCCATGCTTCAGCACTGCACACGCAGTTACATTTCCATGGCTTGGCAGGGTGGCACAGAGACCTTTAAGGCTTTGAAGGCTTTCTTCTGTCTTTCATGGCTCCCCACAGAAAAAGCCTGTTCCCAGAGCACACCTGTAAACGTGGTCGGGTTGTCTCTGGCTGGAGGCTGCGCTGTAATAGCAGGCAAGGTACCACTGCATGTTACTACACATTTTCCTGCTCATTCTCTGTATTTGCAGTGAATCATAGATCTCTGAGACAGGTCATGCAGTCCATTTCCTTGCTAGCGCAGGATTGTTCCCAGCCATTTACTCAATTGCTCACGTTTCTCTTGGGAGAAAATGATTCAGACTGATCAGGCTTTTCTCCACACACCTTGTATCCTGAGAACTGCGTTAAAGACTGGCAAGCGCTCGTGTGTTTTGGTGAGAAAGGGATATTTCTCTCGGGTGCATCAAGAAGTATTCAGCTCACCGCATCACTGTTAACTGATGACGCTGAAGTTACCTAGCAAAGCGGTCAAGGGAGGCATGGCACGTGTTTTTTAGCCTGCTGTGGTCTCCTCTGGACTAATAAGCAGGACGAGCTTGCTCTGAACTTGCAGAGAAAAGTGGGAGAGGATCCCAAGAGAACCTCAAGGGATGCGGGAAGCTTGCGTCCGGGTTGGTCATGCTCAGTACCACCCACTCATCTCAAAGGTGCTGTGCTGCTACAGCTCAGCCCTCTCCCTGTTTTGTCCCCTTAGAGAGCAAAGATGAAGAGCAGGGACTTTCATTCACCTGCACCCCTCACAGTCACTCTTCTTATCAAAATACCTTTGTTTGCAAATATCTGTGCAATGCAAATACGTTTGCAAATATCTGTGCATGCAAATAGCATAAGACCGAGTTTGTCGTGTGATAAAAACCTGCTGCGTGGGCCTGATTCTGACACTCTCTGACATCAGCAAATATCTTTGACATAAGTTGGGCCACGCTGCTGTCAGAGGAAGGAGAATCTGGCCCAGACCTGATGCAAATCTTCCCACAGGCAGGCAGAGCAGCATGATTTGTTTAAACATGGCATGCTGGTGGCTGCAGACAGAGATCACTCCCAGCAACTCCATCAACATGTATAATATCCTGCTAGTTAAATCCAGCCGTGGTGAATATCTCCACCACGTTATCCCTCCAAGCAAATGTAGTACCTGTATGGAAGAAATTCCTCAGAATGTTTCCTGTCTGGAGCTAAAGCTTGCCAGGGACTGAATTTCCTGTGAGGCTACAGTTGGGAATGCAAAGCAAAGAAACTAGCAAGAAGATGAGATGATACATATTTGAACCTGCTCTACGCAGATCCTCCTCAGCAAGCCCTGTTTAAATAAAAATGAAGCACTTGGATTTTCAAATATCGGCTGGGTTATTTTTCATTAGTAATTTTTACCCCACTGCCTCCCTTTCTGCCTGTTTTTTTCCAGCTGCAATTCTGTGACTTACACATCCTGAAAATGAAAGAGGTTGTTTTTGCCAATAGCAAAGTGCTGTGCATCCTTTCAACCATCTGGAAATGGATTTTTTATTCTTCCTCTCTCCCAACCACACACGCACGTGCACATGCACAACCAAGTCTTTGTCTCTTGGAATCATTTCCCGCACCAAAGCTGATGGCCATGAAAAGAATTCAATAAAAAAGTTCCACAGGCATTAAGAGGCCGAGACAGAATAAACAGGGCAACTTCCTGGCCACTTGTTCTCATCCAAACTGCCACCTCACGAGGAAGTGATGAAAGCAATGGAGCGTAGGGCTCAGTGGTTAGAGATTAAGAGAGGCAGTTAAGGCTCCTGTGTTTTTGTCCTGGCTCTGCTACAAATCTCCTTTGTCACTAAAAGCAAGTCGCCTACCTGCTTAGTGCCTCAACCCCTCCCAGCTATAAATAAGGATACAGATACTTTCTAACCCCCTGTGATGATCAATGCGTTCGTGTTTGTAACATTTTTACTTCTTTTTTTGAAAGATTGATTTACTTCTTTATTTTGATTTACTTCTTTTGATGAAAGAAGTAATCTAAAGTGAAAATTGCCGTGATAGCTCTATGCTGAAACTAATAGAGTCAAGCAGGACAGTCTGGGAGCCAGAGACTAGACTTGATCATCTCTTGCCCTGAGGCAAATGTTAAGTGAGCTATGTCACCATGCTATCCAGATGACTGCAGGTCTGCAAGAGGAGACAAAGAAGAGCCAGAGCCACACTGACTGGTACAAACATGCTTACGGTGTCCAGCTGAGAATGAGTAACAGCTGCTTGCTCATCATCGTGATTTCTGTCACTACTAGCGTTTCTGAATGCTGAAGTGTCCCAATGCTGTGACTCAGGGCTGTGAGTCATGGGCTGTATGTCTCTACCGCATGGAATCACTCACTTGCTCTCTCCGATGAGATTGCAGAAATCACAGATCATCTTGGGTCTCCTACAGTGGTAAGTCTTTAAAATATGGGCAGATATTTACAAACACATCCAGAACAAAGTCATTCTCTCTCCAATCACTGTCTATCAGGGATTCGTGTTAGAGGTCAATTTCAGATACATACCCCACCCAATAAATCTAGAAAAAATAGAAGTCTTTTTTTCCTTCTGTGGACATTTAATTCCTATATTCCCAAAGCTCTAGCAAATCTGAACTAAACACGATGCACTGCAGGTAGCATTCAACCTTTTGCCTCCCCGGCTTTCACCAGTCACATATTTAGACCTGAAATGCTGACAGCAGGGTGACACACTGCTCTTTGGCATCGGCTCTGCCTCATCCTTGTCCAGGCTCTCTAGCCTTCCTGGTAAGGAAGCTTTGATCTAGTAGCATTCTCCTAACCTCAGTACTAGGCTGCAATTAGTTGCACGCAGGGCTGCAGCCAGAGCCCTCTCTGAGCTGGCTGGCAAGACCTCTGAGAAGACACCAGATACTCCTGAGGTATCATCAAGACCCGTGTTGACCACATAAAACGCGACGGACAATTTTCTCATCTACAGACTGCGACAGCATCCAGCTGTGTGTTCAGGAGCTCACCTCCAGTGTGTATAAATTCTCTGTTGATACAGGTGCAGCTGAATGGCCGCCGCTTCCTCTTGAGATGGGGGAGCAGGGACTCATCTCAGCACTGAGGTGCAAAGCCCCGAGTGATCTCACCGGCTGGGAACCTCCTGCGCTGCCTGCCTGTACAGCACCTAATCGGTGAAGCGGAGGCCCCACACTGACAAGAGTGGGATTGCCGATACTCCTCTAGTGGCAGCGTGGTTTACGTTGGCAAAAGAGTGTTTCTGTTGGCGTATGCCTCTTCCCTCAATTGATTAAGTTATGCCTGGTTTTGGAAATATCTCCGCAGCAAGGTGTTTCGTTGGTGTAAAGCTGCGGTAAAGAATCACTCTCCCTGCTCGCAGCCAGTCTGAATCCTTCCTCCAAAATGAGATAAAAGACTACGATGGCAACCTCTCTGAGGGAGCCTTCTGTCTGCCGAGACAGGGCGAGTGCACTTGCACAGCTCAACTAATGTAGACAACCCCCAAGATCCGTACTAGGAAAGCAAACACAATGCTCCGAGCGCAGGGACTCCCGAGTGATAGGGAGTGACTACAGCACACCAATTCCTCTATTCCCGTAACTCTCTGTGGGTTTGCCAGTAATCCTTATCGTCCTTGCTGAGAAAGGAGTGCCTTTGCTAACTGATTACATCCTCCTTTCCTTACTGTGGTCAGCCAGTTGCTGCATGCCAGAAGCAGCTGGTACGATTGATAGATAAGCACACGTCTCAATGTATTTTCCTCTGTCTGCTGTAACCACATCCATCCCTGCAGCCACTAGAAAGGCAGTTCTAGAAAGGAGTGAAACAACACAGATCTGGTTTTGTTACTAGTACTAGTTTTCTAGAAACACTACTCCAAGGCGTCTCAACTTTTCCTGTATTTCTGTACAAAATACTGCATGCACGTCTCCACGAAGGAAGGCGTGATGGTCCCAGCCCTCCCTACCACCCCCCATCAACACCACGTCCCACAGCTTAACAACCCCTGCAGATGAGGCAATTCTTCTGGTGGACCAAGAAGACGCAGGGTTCGAGACCCTGAGATATCAGGTCCCTGAGATACCACCTCTCAGCTGGCATCTGTGCCCTGCAATGAGGCAGGGTTGGGTCTAACAGCACAACCTGAGACTAACCAAGAATTGTGCAAGACCAGACTCTTTGAGGGCAAACATGAATGCCTTTGGAATTTTACCCCATTTTGGTTAAAGCTCTGTGCACCTTGAGTTCACCATTTCTGGATAGCCTGAAGGCATTCTTCGACTGCAACAGCACAGTTAAGTAAAAACATGCTTCAGGATCACCTCTGCTCCAAGCAGATCACCTTCTTTTAAGCAGCACATCATGACAAAAGGCATCTGGGGCCAAACTGCCCTTTGATGTGAGTCACAGGAGTGACATCAGAGATGAAGTTAGCCCAGCTTGTTAAGTGACTAGAAGATGGCCAATTTTATTTTGGGTTTTTTTTTTTCTGTATTAGTTCCTAGAATCTGGTCTGTACACACAGCCCTTCCCTTGCTGTTAGCTCATGCCATGAGGTGGGCAAGGACAATCAAATAGCATCTTCTTTGACCTTTCTGGTACTGAGGTGCTTGTTGCTTTTTTTGAGGCTTCTGAGAAGCTCCACGAGCCTCTGTCCCCCCATCTCCTGAACTGCATCTGCAGCATCCAACCACAGTCCCTCCGGAGGGCAGCGTGGCTCTCACAGTGACGACACCACACTCTTAAATTTGTTCCAGCCTGTTTCACACTGACATTTTAGCACTGACGTCATCAGCTGCTGAAATTTCATTGCTGCTGCTAAGAATAACAGCCTTTTTCATCCCCCACCTTACACCAAATACTTATTTATTAATACAGGAGGGATCTAGGCTTATCTTTTCTGACACAAACCAGGTTCTGGTGGTTAAAAGAAGTAAGAACAAAGCAGTGAAGATGCTTATATGTTCTGTCAGCCTGGGACCAAAAAAAAAAAAAATAGTATCAAGAATGTATTGTTACGTGGTAAGAGTGCTATAAAAAACGAACAGGAGAAGTCCAGACTGATTTGTTTTAAGGCTTCCTTGTCAGACAGTCTCAGGCATTGTGAACTGCTTAAATAGCCTAGGCTACAGTCTGCTCCAGAAGTCCCTTACAAAGCCCCTTCCAAATTCTCTGTGGCTTTGTACCTTGAATATTTGCTTATGCTGGTGAGGTCTGGGTGTAAAATACTGCCAAATCCCCCCGTTCAGGCCCCATTGACTTTGGGGCCTGAACCAAATCTCATTGATTTCCGTGGGAGGATTTCTATTAACTTGAATGGGCATTGAATCAAACCTAAATTGGCAGTGCTCTACACCCATTTGGCGTAGTGTAGTTGTCTGCATAAGGTGGAGAATCAGGTCCAAAGACACTGAGAAATGCTTTAATTAAGGGCATTACTGAGGAGAGCGAGCTTTTCCATCGTTAAACTGATAAACCAAATTTGTTCTATACTTTTAATGGCAAAGGGTCATATTTTCAAAGACTCTTGGTCTAGAGACGAAGCCGAGGGTGGACAGGATTCCCAAGAAATGTTTAAAGGCAAATCAGGTGCTGAGGAGCCTTTCAAATCAACAGTTCAGCTCACTTATTTACACGCTTTTGAAAATCCTAGGAGGTATCCATTTGCATTTTTGGTAGCCTTATAAATCTAATCATGAGTCATAAGATGACCATTACCTGCAGCTGGCAGCCAGCTCTACCCACTGATTCCCGATGGGCACCTGGGCCCTCATAAGCACATTGGGCAGCAGCTGGGAGAAATTGGCACTGGGAATGGTAACTGCAGGAAGCACCTGCCCTCTACAGCCCCTCCTCACAGAAAGAGACTGGCACCTCTGTCAGAGGCAGCAACTCAGCCACAGTCCCTCCTGGTCAGGGGTGACAAAGGCCTTTAAAAACCAGACACACAGAGGTCCTGGAAATGTTATTTTCAGCCACTGCTGGGGAAGTCAGTGGCTAGCACAGCTTCCGCTCCAGGAGCCGACCTGAACCTAGACAGGACTAGCATCCGGTCAAGGAGAAAATTCTCAAAACTTCTTTGTTACTGCTTCCCCACCAACTCTGAGGTCCGGCATCATTTCCTATGTTGCTGCTGACCCTCTCGGGCGCCTTCCTCCACTGCTTGATCTTTAGAAACTGCTGCATTCATTATCTCTACATGTAATCTCCCTTTACTGCAGAGTAAAGGAAACTTTAGGAGCTGGCCCTTCCGATGGATGCTTTGGTGACTTGGCTGGATTATTTTGCCTGGCTGTTATTTTTCATTTGAACGTGAGTGCGTGGCGTAGTCTTTTCCTGGAAAGCACAGGGAGATTGATCACGAGACATGAAAGACAGACATCTCTGTTTAAAAGTCCTAGAGGCCTCAAGAGAGAGAAGATGAGAGCAGCATTTTCACACTGAGATGCCTTCCCCTGAAGTGCTGCAGGGGAAGAGATCCAGAAAAGGTAGATGCGAGAGAGGAAAGCAAAGAGAAAGCGAAAGCGTTGTTAGAGCTGAGCTTTGAAAATGAACTACAGGAGCTCAGAATGTCTCCTCCGACCCCTGGCAGCCATTCTTGTTCAGCCTGAATCAGTCAGCAAGGTCACATGCCGCTGGGCCGACAGGAGCATATCTCCGAGATGACGTGCTTCTCCCAGCAGACGTCAGGACGGGCTCGGCTGGAAGCCTGTGGGATTGCTTCGGCCACCTGATTTCCTCAAACCCCCGCGCTAACCTCTTCCTCCCCATGACTAATTTCCCTGCACCTCCTCCCACGCACCCCCCCGGTTCCTCACCCCGTGCATATTTATGCACAAAAGAAACTTGCTAGATTACGCCACCTGCTACTGGGATAACTACCAGGTGAAGAGACAGGAACGTACAACGTACTGGGGAACATGACTCCCACAAACCAAGAAAGGGAAGAAAAATTCTTGCCTGGCATTGGCAGGCACAGGCACAGTTCCCCAGTCAGCTCCTTCTGATAAAAAGCCCAGCTTCTGGGTTGGGAGTTTGAAACGTGCTCTAAAACCCACATTTCAATTGCTAAAAAAGCTGCTCGCTACAAACAATAATGCCTCAGATAGACTCCTGCCCGTGTCGGGGAGTCAGCGGGCCAGATGATACCGGAGCTGGTCCAGCTCCAAGGGGGTAAGTCATGACTTGGAGCCACGCGCTGAAAGCAAAGCTGTGCCCAGCAGCATCCCAGCAGCATTCCGGGGCGTGAGCGGGAATGGCGCTGCCCCACCGTAGATTTTTCACTTGCTTTTGCTGACGTCTACAAAACTGCTCCCAGCTCCGGGCTGTGGCCCCAGTTCTGATCCACACCAGTCTTACCCTGGTGCTGCTCCACTGAGGACCGGTTTTGAGCCTCAGCTTTCCCGCGGCGAGCGAGAGGGGGAACGGGCCTAGGGTTTTATTTATTGCTTACACCAAAAAGAATCATCTAATTAAAAATCACTGGAAACCACATGCATTTGCAGAAATTGCTCCACTTCAGAGGAATCTCTCGAGGCAAATAAGTGAGTAATTTTTCAAGGGTTTAGACATTTATGAAAATAGCCTCTATAGTTACACTCGCTAGGATAAAGTTACAAGTGTTTTCAATCCTCATACTTTTGGGGCACAAGTTGATCCTCAGCTGGGGGCCAGGGAGGAATGTCCTTCCAGAGGATATTATTGTTCTGCGAGGTATCTCGTGGGAGATTCATGTCTTCCTCCAGAGTATTAGCCACTGCAAGGAAAAAAAAAAAAAAATTAAAAAAAAGAAAAATATTTTTCAAAATGAGCCACTATCTCCTCTGGTGAGTCCTGCGTGTCATATTTACATGCTCTTAATTAATTAGGCAGCCGTATTTACACCTGCTTAACGAACCGGGCAGCCCCACTGATGGGGAGAGAAAACATGGACCCGCACCCCAGCCGCCACGGCCCGTGGGAAGCGATGCCGAGCGGGAGAAAGGCCCCCACCCGGCTGCCGGGACGGAGCAGGGGCCATGGCATCACCGCGGGGGCGGCCCCCGTTGCACAAGCTTCCCCCTTCCCACGTTGTAAGGGACCCCGCAGATCCGGGAAGGGCGCGGGACTCCTTCTGGGAAACGCCGTGAGTCACCCGCCGCCCGTCAGCATCCCGCCCTCGGTGCAGGGCCAATCATCGTCCTGTGATTTGCATGCAGCGCCCGGGTGCTTCTGGGTACGGCAGCGGGGGGCTGCGGCCACCCCTTCCTCTCCCGCCGCGGGTTGTTCCCGATCCCGCTGCGGAGCCGCTTCCCGCACCGGCGAGCGGCGGAGGACGCATCCCTCCGGGAAAAGCGTCCCTCGCCTTAACCTCAGGGCGGCGGAGCGGCGGGGGTTTATATGGGGGGGCGAGGAGAGTTTGGGAATTGCCCGGATGACCCTCAGTGGTCTGGGGTGCAGGCTTCAAACCTGTAGCTGTCTAGCGACAGAGTGGTTCAATTCCACCTTTCGGGCGGAAAAATTAGGGACAACGCAACGGGTGCCGCCTTTTTTTTGCCCCGGGGACGGGCGGGGCCCGGCGCGGCGCCGGGCCGGGCCCGACCGTCCCCGGGGCAAAAAAAGGCGGCGCCCGCGAGTGCCTTATACCCGACATGTCACGGCCAACATCAAGCTAAAAACCATACAGGATTCACCTCCTGATATCCTATTGCAATGACTCCAGCAGCATCTTCTAGTTAGGATGGGACCCCAACTGCCCCCACCGCTGAGGATTTGGAGGGTATTTCCTTGTCACCTCCCAGTCCCATGGGTGATTCTGCCTGGTGAATATTTCCCCCCGGAGGAAGAGGAGTAATACTGAGCGAATTATCAGGTCTCCCGCACTCCTGGGTGCTTTTCGGGGGGGCGCGGTGCCACCCAGAGTTAAGTAGGTAAAGCACCCCTGAGGATCCATGCCGGAATGACTGCGCTTCCTTTCCACCAAGTGACTCACTCCAGCCAAAGGCCTGGGAGGAGAAGGGAAGGGCACTGATGGCCCCAACACCACTCCTGATGGCTGCTGCTTCCAGCCTGCCTAGCACCAGAGTCCATGGGAGGGGAGCAGCAGAGCGGCCGTGGTGCCAGCAAGACCCGCCGCTCTGGGAATACACTGGCCCATTATGGAAAATCTGGGGGGAAAAAAGACCTTCCGTGGCTCACACGCCACATGCCAACTTTTTTATGGCCTTGCAGATGTGCGTGTGCTCTCCCCGGCACAGCTGGGAGCGCCCCGAGTCCCAGATGGCTATCTATCTGCTCTGTGCCGCTCCGTCTACCAGCCCGCCTGCTCTGCCCATAATGAACTTTCTATGTGGAATTTCGCTGCGGCCTCAGAAATTGGTATCTGCGCCGCAGTTTGGCTGGGGGCTTTTGTTTGTGCCGAGGCCGGGGGGGAGCGTTGGAAAGGTCTTTGCCCAGTAGTGGGCAGCTGAGAACGTTAACGTTCGATGTCAGTTACCAAGTAGAACATAATACGGCTCTTTCATGTGGTGTTTATAACTGAACATGCTGTTTTGTGTCGGCCTGCTTTTTTTTTTTATTCCAAGAAGTAGTTTTGGATTAAATTATGACAATTACATTCTTATATTCACACACACACACACACCCCCCGCCAACCCCCACCCTTGCCCTGCGTGCACACAAACACAAATGGGAATTATGTGCTTGCAGCGTGATTTGAACTATACAGCCTGGGATCTGTGCCTGGCATTGAGTTCACTTTTTTCTTCCAGAACAAAAAAGGCCACATCCACTCCACACTCTTTCCTTGCCTTAGGATAAAGTAGGATGGTCAGATTGCTGGTGTGGGTGATTTGTCCCTCAGGGAGCTCATGGGGAAAACAGACTTTTAAGCACATGAGAGAGGAGTCCCGGCCGGGGAGGTTGTGGTAAGCAGCGCGGGGGTCTAGGTTTGTGAAATCTTCTGTGAATCCCTACTCCAAGCTGCTTACATCCCCCTGGCTGGCTCCCGTACCCGTGCAGTGCCTCATCTGGTGGGTAATGCAGGCACACGGCAGGAAGTGATCCCACCTCTTGGGGCTGTGCCCTCCAGGGTTGTGCCTCCAGCACATGGCTGAACTGAGTGAAAAATGGGGTTTCGTTAGGAGAGGAGACACAGCAAGGCTGCTCTTGTAGCCTTTGGCTGACGTGGTAGGTGGAACAAGGCCTTAGGAAACAGAGCACCCTATATTTTGTTGCTATTTTTTAAACACCGGTTGAAGGAGAACACTAATGTGGAGGGCCATGTAGATGATCTGGCTGTAGGAGGGACGTTTTGCACAATGCTACCCATGTCTTGCCTGACTCGGCTTTGTTTGGAGTCCCTCATTAGTCAGGCAAAGCTTTCAGCATTTGAACCTGAATGTCACTTTCTTCCCTGACAAAGGGCCAAACTGAGATGAGCCAAAGGCTTCACCACTGGTTAGAAGGCAATCCAGGGGTTACTCAGAGCCAAGACGCACGAGAGCCTGGCTCCTCAGCCAAACGTAATCTGCCTCCTGTTGTTTTCCCCATGGAGTCACAGCGGGGTGAGGAGGATGTGCTGGTGACAGATGGCTGACGCGACTTGCTAAGCATACGGGTGACTGGGCTGTGACTCAGCAAGTGTTTGGTTACAAGAGATGGGGAGCATGTGCTTTTGCACTGGTAGCAGTGGCCCTAGCTGGGTCTGCTGGAGGACTAGGCACAGGCTGTCATATGAAGCCTGTGACCGCCATCCTCCATGGCAGGAAAGCAGGCACACATGGCCTATTAGAGCAGAAAGTCAAGCTCCTAATTACTGTTTACATCAGTAATGGATAATATCTGAGTGTGTATAAATATATGACCTGCTAGTGGTGTTTAGATGTCCTACTGGCCTTCAGAAAGGAAACCAGTCAACATCCTGGCCTAAAATTATGACCATCTTGCTTGGAGGGAATAGGACTCAGGAAACTTCTTTTGCAGTCGAGTCACTAGAGGGGGACAAAGACCTAGTCTGGGTATGCATCCATCTACCAGCTCCCCCACTGCAGCTGTGGGAGACACCTTGGAGAGGCAGAAGCAAAGATGGCCCTTGTCTTCCTCAGATTTGAGGGTGGCCAAGTGCTGGGACAGCTTTCCAGAGGCGGAGCAGGCATCTGGGGAGCAGCAGCATGTTGGGGAAACGAAGCCACTCCTTTTCCCCCAGAAGCAGGATGGCGCATGCATGTGCATGTGTAGTTCAGCAGCCTTTATGTTGGCTCTTCTGGCATTTCTCCCTACCCAGGGCCAGCCCGTCCATAGCTGGCCAGGTCTCTCAAAGGTTGAATTCCAGCCAGTGCATAGCACAAGACAGCATCACCTGGGCAGAGGACCCAGACAATCACATATGTTTACAGGCACATGCCATTTTTGTCCTTTCCTCCTCTCTTATGAATGGGGGAGAGCTGAATTCTTAAGTCTGGATAGGTGCCAGGTGTTACTGTTGTCTCTGGGAGTTAAAGACGTCACGGAAATATTGGAAGAGTTGAACTCAAACAGAGCGTACCTGTGCGCATCCCACACGTGCACAGAGAGATGAAGTGGCTGTGGCAAGCAGCAAGGCAGCGTTTTTGCAACTAACAGATTGACCTGAAGTGCTTAAAAGCCACTACACAGACTCCCCTGGCAAAATGTCGGCCAGAATGACTCATAGGAATGGATCGTGATACGCAGCCCTCAGCCCAGCCAGACTGTGCATGGAACCAAGACACTCCCATTTTCTCCCCTCCAGCATACTTCCCTGACCAAATCCAGGACTGAGCCATTTGGCTCTGACTGGAGTTGGTCAGAACATGTTTTTTCTTTTCTTCTCTTTTCTCCTCCTTCACCCTTTGGAAAATGTTGACATTTCAGCAAACGGCTGAAAACCCAAACCCTGAATATTTTCCATTGGAAAACGCTGGGGGGAAGGGAGGGGAATAATCCCCAAACTGCCAACAATCAAATCGCTTTTGCTTTTAAGGCTTTTGGGTTTATAAGAAGGGGGCACATCTGGAGGACAGTGAACACTTTCTATGAAAATATCTGTTCTCTCAATACCCATTTTTTCATTAGAAAAGTGTTCCAACTGGCATCCTTTTCACTGGTAGTGGTTTGGGCATTCTCTACATCTAATTTTGGAATCGACCTGAAGAAAACTCAATTCATTTTATTGGAATATAAGGCACAAATGGCACTCCCACAGCACAACTGATATTCACTTGGTATTCTCGATATCATGAGAATATATCCTGACAATTCTCTCTTTGTCAACAGTGCTGTTTACACAAACATCTCAAGCGAATTTGAAACGTGTCTCTGGAGACACCACGCTCCCAGAGCTCCAGCTGACTTGCCTCAGACCTCAGAGCACATTCCTGAAGGGAATCTACCTTTCACAAGATCACATCAAAGGCTGTAAAGGAAGCAATATGTACTGAAAGGAGTATTACCTGTAAATATCCCTTGAGTAACTGATAGCACAGAAGCACTTACAAAGCATTTTGTTCTGATGTCTTAATCTGATTTAAATTTCTGACTGAATTGTAATGTAGACCTAAAACATCTGTTTCATCTTGTCTTTGCATATTATTGTGCTTTCCTGTAAGTTAAAAATAAAGAAGAAAAGGGACGATGTTAGCATAACAGAACACACATATTTGTAAGAGATGAATTATGCCCTAAAACTTTTACTAAATGTGGCTAATAGCAGGTTAGGGTTTAAAAAAGGAAAGATCTTAAAATGGGCATACACTGGTCATAAATAAATTCAGGCTGCAAACTAGAAGAAGCTTTCAAAACAACAGCAGAGTAAAGTTCAGAATAACCTCCAAAGAGGAACAACGGGAATAAAAAACTTAACTGTTTGAAGACAGATCTTTATCAGTTGTGGGATATCATGACAGCAGAGGAGTAGATTCAATGACCTGGAGGTTCCTTTCTAATTTGTTGTGCCCTTTTCCCCATTTTTTTTTCCACACTGAAGCTTCCCAGTTTCTCTTTACATTCTCTCTAGCATGATTTAGCAATTGCACTGCTGCACTTCGTTCTGATTTAGTACAGATCCCCCGACACCTCTGGGTTTTTCTGAACTAGCCACCTGTGTTTGAATTAAGTCAGTGACAAAGAAGGGGCATATTTGACTCCATCAAAACCCTATTTTTTATTTTCTTTTCAGTTTAGGAACATCATCCTGCCATTGTTAAAGCTTATAAAGCAATGGATTTAAAAAGATAATGATGCAAAATCTCAATTTTAGACCTCACCCTTGTCAGCTGGGAACAACTAGATTGTATGTTGATAAAAGGAAGAGTCACTGAAAGTCTCTGATACCTTAGCGGCAAAAAACACAGAGTTCCTAAGGACCTACATTGGTGCTGTGTGTCCTTTGTCATAATTTTTCAAGATAAGGAAGCAATTTTTCACTTACAGCACTCTACTCTTGAGTTAATACAGTCAAAAGATCAAGAGCTTTAGTCCCTCACCTTGGAAACACAACTGTATGCAAGAAGCCACAGCAGAAACCTGAGAAATAGCCATCCGGAGATGCAGAGCTGTAACTCGCCACTGGAAACCCGTAACACACGTAGCTGAGATGTAGCTGTATGATCTGCCAAAGGCTGAGCTGTCCTTGCCTCCATCAGTACTAAAGGACCAGGTGCAGAAACAAGGAGATCCCATGTAAGAAGATAAAGGGTCAAATGAATCACCCAGTCACTATGTGAAATGTAGCAACTGGGAGACCAAACAGATTAAGCTAAGGCTTGTGACTGTTAACATTCACGGAAACATATTCCACAAATCCAGCTTTCCGAGAAAAATCAGATTCTAGCTTCCTTCTGGTAATTTAAAGAGGCAACAATCTGTTCATATGACCTTCAGATCAGGCTGGCAGAGGGACCGAATCCTACAATAAAAACTGGAGAACAGCCCTTTTGGGCCACAGCAGTGGCCATCCCCACCCAGCACTCTGCTCCCAACTGGGTCAAGGTGAAAGACTATCCAGCGAGAGCACACAGGCCTGGACATTTCCCTCTCCCTTGTGTTTACTCAGCATTCACCTTTGTTGGATTGGGACGTCACATTGGACATCCTGCCTCTTCCCTTTAGTGCCCATTTACGGATCTGTTGTCTGCAAATTTGTCTAATCCCATTTTGAGCATTGCTGATGCTGTCTGCCTCTGCAGCCTGCTGGGCCAGCAACTTCCAGAAGTCCTCTACCTAATGGGATATAATTTCTTTAATTTGTTTTAAAATTGTCTCCTACTAGTTTCATGGTTGAGGGATTTGGCTACTAATGGCTCTGCATTCACCTCAGCCACCCTGATTTTGCGAACCCAGTCGTTAATCATCAGAAAAAGAGCTAAGAATTGCAATATTGGGTTGCTCGGCTCACTTCCCTCCCTGTCTCTTGCTGACCTGCCCAGAATGGTTTTATGCCTGGAGCGCTCTGGCTGTTACCAAACTCAGAGGGGAGAAAAACGACAGCAAAGCAAATGGAGTGCAACTTCCTTCCAGTGCTCTACTCCCCGCGCAGCTGTTCGCCGGTGACGCAACGGGTCCGTTTTGCGGTTAAGAGCTGGATGCTGATGGCCCTCTCCTTCCCCTGGGGATCTGCAGTTCCCTGCCCAGCAGGGGGCTGCAAAGCTGCAAGCAGGATTTCGGGGAGGGTAGGCTGGCAGCCCCGGCGGGGGTGTCAGGGGCATCTTCCAAAGTGGCTTTAATTAATGAGCACATGTGCAGCGAGGAGAGTTACAGCATCCCACTCAAATTGTTGACTTGGAGCCGCTTCTGGAGACAGCCGTATTCTGCTCATTAGGAAAGAGCTTTTTTGCAATGCCCTTGGATTGGACGGCTCTTGGATTGCACCACGAGATCAAGTCCACGTACGGGCTGCCTGCCTTTCGGCTGCCAGCTCCAAGAGGGTTGTTTTTCTTGTCTTCCCATTCTCAAGGAGTGCTCAGCCAGATGGCCTGTTTTCGAATGCACTGTGCGTTGGTTGGATGTGTGTTTGGAGAGTCTGCCAGCTTCACGAGAAGGAAGAAAGAGCAAAAGAAAGGGAAAAAAGCGCCATTTGGTATCTATCTCTGGGACCCAGCCAGAGTTGAGGCTCTGTTTGAAGAAGGGGGAGTCTTAAGAAAGAAACTAGACAAAATTGAAAGCTGGAAAAACTTTCAAGCTTGACAGACTGGGAGACTGAAGTTCTGTGCAACATCCATCCACTACCTGGCTCCCTGGCAAACTTGTAGCAGAGTCCCTCAAGAACAACAGTAAGAGCGCACACAAGCACCAAGCGTCTGTCTCACTGCCCTCCCAGCCTACCTCACCGGTGGGTTGAGACAGGGAGAGGTGACCCAGCCAGCCTGCCCACTGCGGCTGGGTAATGCTGCCTGTGGCTTCTGGGATTTTGCTCTCAGTTCACCAAAAACTGAAATCACAGCATGCAGCCCAGACACATCAGCCCAGGAAGCGGAGCTGCAATGGAGGAGTACGGCATCACCACCACCACAGCCCAACTCTTGAAGAAGCTAGTCTTAATTTTGCTACAGGCCAATATCATTTTCTTGCACCCCCTGATGTTCGTTTCCCAGAAATACCTTCTGTTGATTTTGGGCAGCAACTAAATACTAGCCAAACCAGAGCAACGGCTTTTTCCAGCACTCATTGGCAAATAATTTGAACCTGACGAGAAAAATCTGTTGGTGAAGGGAAGAGGGAAGTTTTGAAGTTTGGGTGGATTGTGCTTGGCTTTCTTTTCTGAACTAGATGGCGTGTTGTGGTAACAACACATTGTTCCAAGCAGCAGGAGGAGGTCTTGTTAAGCAGAGCTGGAGAAAACCACGTTTGTAACCATCCCCGCTGGCTGACACGCCACTGTGTCTAACAAGCAGACTTGTCTGCTTACTTAGTGAAACCATGGCACAAAGAAGAAGGTTGCAGGAGTGCGTCTATCTGTGCGAGTGGTTGTGGTAACTGCAAACCCCACATCTCCACTGGTTGCATCAAATTATTTTCACTGAAGTGATCAGAATTTGAGGGCCCAGGGTGGACAGTGTGTCTGTGGCAACACCAGTTGGGCTGTGGGTTGCAGACACTCTGCAGACAGCCAGGGCAAAGATGGCAAAGGGGGCTCTTCTCACTCCTGTCGTGGGCCACACACCTTGGGCAAAATCTGCCAGTATCTACAGCATGTTGTGAACACCTGTGGCTTCACAGGACTTCCTGACTGCCATTACCTCAGGTCCAAGGGGTACACAACATTCACTTCACAGCAGCAGCAGGGACAGCATTTGCAGTCCCCAGCAGATAAAGGGCAGGACCCTTCCCCAAACGCAGGGAAACATCATCAGCTGTAGAGTCAGTACCTGGAGAGATTTCTGACAGATGAGGGACCAGAGGTTCAGAAAGTCTCCTCTCACCAGCTAAGCAGAGGTCAGTACATACCTTGGCATAGCATGGGTGGTATCATGTTGTCCATGACAAACTACAATCTTGAGTATGGCTGCACCAGAGCTGAGTAGCACCCACTGAGGTACTATGGAGGATGGCTCCAATTTCGCAGCAGAGAGGCTCACTTAGGCACCATCAACCTTGAATGGCTCAATGCTTTGAGAGGGTGAGCTCCCCAACCCAATTAAAAAGTAGCTGCACACACCCCCGCTTCCTGCATGCATGGCCTCACTCTGCTCCCAGAAGCTCTCAGAACATATTTTAAACTTCATCAGAAAAAATAAAGTTGCCAGCAAGAAGAAGAGATGATGAGGAGCACACCCAGCTTCTATTTCCCAGTTGCAGGGGAAAACTGCTCTCTGCACTGCATCTCCAAACAGCAGGAGGTGGGACGACAGGCACAGGACAGAGCTGAACATCAGTAGCAAGCACGTGATGATTGAAGCTGGAGATCTGGTTTGGGTTTAAAGCCTAATTATATAGACAGTGGATGGTGCCTGAGATCTAGACTGCTTATGTTGACAAGCCTACGCAGGGTAGGCATGGAGCCAATCCTGTTCTCCTGGAGTGTCTCACTGACATCCATTCTCTAGGTTCGTGAATTTACCATGGTTTTTTTGGTAGTCCATATCTCCTGTAGACCATATGTTTGACATTTCCCGGAGAAAGCAGAGGTTAAAAAGATTAAAACTCCTTTTGAGGTCAGGGGAAGAAAAAACTTCAGAGACTGACTTATGGCTAGAAGTAGCTCCATCAGTCAAATGCAGAGACCCATTTAACTCATGACTGGAGTTGGATGTAAGGATAAAGATGATTGCTTCAAAAAATTATCATCTTTGAAGGTTTTCAGGACCCAACTGTCAAAAGCCCTGAGCAACCTGTTCTCATCTTATAGCTGACCTCCTCCTTCTTTGAACAGGAGGTTAAACTACAGACCTCCTAAAGCCCTTCCAGCCTGAGAAATTCTGTGATTGTATGGTATGGAGAGGCATTTTGGGAGCTTCAGCATTATCCACCTAAGGAGCAGACGTAATACCGTGTGAGTTGATTGGCCAATCACTCTGCATGAGTAGAAACTACTCAAACAAAAGTCACGGTGAATCATTTGCAAAAAGATTTGTTTGCATAAAACAATTCAGTGAAAATTTTAGACTAAAAAATAGTTGAACAAAGGTGTGCCTGTTTGTTCTTCACAGCCTGAGAAGAAGTGCAATTTCAGTGAATTTATTACCCAGTTACACACCAGTTTTCCTTAATGCCCAGTCACCAGTTAGTAGGTTGAAAGCTCTGTTCTCCCTCATTGAGGGCTGTCATCTATACATGAAAAAGAATGAGAATGCCAAATATCAAAGGCAGCTAGAAATATTTCTTTGATTATTACTATGGCATCTTCCAACTGAAAACTCAGATTGCTTCACTGCTGTTAATTAATTAAGCCTAGGAACACTGATGCCAGGAAGTTCGATATCATCGGCCCTTTTTACAGATGGGGGAAAACCAAGATAGAACATTCATTCAGGGCCACTCAATGAATGAGGGGCAGAACCAGAAATAAAACCTGGGAATCCTGGCTCAGAGTCTCATCTTATAATCTCTAGACAAAGCTCCTTCCCTGTAAAATTCCATCTAAGCTCTTCATAGAACAATTACAGCCAATTTATTTCATCACTCGTTAACAATGAAATCTGACAGGCTTTGTACTCAGGATGCTGAAGCTCAGTTAGGGGACCAAGGCTCTTCTCCATGAGGGGAGGCCTGGAATGTCAGTCTTTAGGTGGCTTAGTAGGGGCATGGTTCCAGCTGCCAGGTACTTGAACTCCTGCCCAAATCTTTGTGGCAAAGCTTTAGGGAACAACTGGAACGTAAATGACCAAAGTGATCTACCACAAAGGTTAGGGAAGGATTTAGACAAATAGCAGCTGTTTTTGTAATGATGATGCTTTGCCCTCAGTGGCACTTGAGAAGTATGAAAGAACATTTACCTGCCTCGGTACTACACAGGTTTCTCTTTTCATTTGCCTATGAGCCACACAGGCAGTTTTACAAGTGAGCGAGCTGACAAAGCTCTGAGACACAGGGAGGTTCACAGCAGTACTTCAGATGTTCCCCTCAATTCTGCTGCCTTCAGTTCCATGAGATCCAGAGCACACAAAGTTCCTAAGGGCTTTCAGCTCACTGGAGGTGACTTGCACTACCTTGGGATGTGTAGGAAGGTAATGAGTCATGGACTTCTCTACCTTTCCTACCCAGGGCAAATGGCTCACCATCCTCTCTGTCATCGCTTCCAAGGCTCCCTCAGAGGCCAAGAAACTGAGGCACGAAGAGCTCCAGAAGTGCTGACCATCCAATATTTTGAAACTAACAACTTTGAAGGTTGCTCAGCACCTCTTAACCACAGGCCATTATGTTTGTAGCTGGAGCATCCCAAACTAGGGGATGCATTTAAAAATGTGCCGTACTTGCTCAACATCACGTGAAGCAGGCTCTGGTGGAGGGGGGGCAGACTCAAGATTTCCACATTAAAAAGCCTGTACTTTGGCTGCTCTGATGTGTTTTCCTTCTGTAAAGCAATACAAGGAAGACTATTCCCACAGAGCTTCTGGGGAAATTCTGCATGCCCTCTGCCTTCAGCTTTTGGTTATATGAAAGCTTCCTGCAGAGCAGCGTTGAGGACACTGATCATAAAGTCCAGAGACTGGAAGAAGTGAGGGAGGAACCATCTTTTACAATAAATCCTGGGGGGGTGTGGAAGCTCATCTTCCCCAGTTCTTCAGTGACATCTGACCCATTTCTACCAAGTCTCCAAGCTCGGGTCCAGTAGGTGGCATGTTTGAATTGACTTTGAACGTCTGGAAATAGTTTGCTATTTGCAGTCCCCTCCCTCAAAGCTCCGTTTGTCGCTACACGTGGTCAACAAATCGCTGCTTCTTTGGCCCCAGATGTCTGCTATGGCCCTTCCCTTTCCCTCTTGGGCATTTTTAGCCACCAGGACAGAGTGTGCATCGCCTCCTGCAGTGAGGCAGACTGACAGAAAACAATGGCAGGAAAGCCCATTGTCTTAACATTTGGGGCCAAATCACCTAGGCTCTGCCTGCCCATTTCCCTTGGTCCAGCATTGTCTTGATGACCTATGAAGCAGAAGTTCATGCACACCTTCTCCCGCAGGGACCATCATGTTGCAGACTCCCAGTCAAGGTCTAGGGAGTGGCAAGGGTGAGAAGGGGGAACAGAGAGAAGAGGGAAAGCACAGAGAAGAGCACTTGTGTCTGTCAAAGCAAAACTAAAAGGTCTGGGGAAGAAAGGAGGTTGACTTTGGCTTTGGCTCAAGATCAAAGCCTAGAGGAGGTTGTGGCTTTCTGAATTTCTAGCTGAAAGTAGCAGAAAGAGGCTCTTTTTTACCATGCCGATGGCACTGACAGATGCTTTCAAGGGTCCAAAACTGAAGAAAGAGAGCGAGACCAAAGGATGCGAGCTTTTTTCATCACCTTGACTTTCACTTGGAAGGGGAAGAGGTTGATGGGATTTGAATGTCATGAAGCAGGGAACAGAGCTTAGGCTATACTACCTCAATAGCTTCAGAGAGGCCGACAGCAAACACAACCACAACTACCTATCTGGTTGAACTAGGGTCGGGGGAGGCTGTAGGATAGGGAAGGGATTAGTTCTTCACCAAGCTGTGTGTTCAATGGAAACACGTGCTGGCAAGAAAGGACAGTTCAGCAGAAGCCCAGAACATGAAATTGAACAAGTGGCTTTCTAACGAAAAGCTAAAGGGGAAGTTCCACAGCCTGTTCCGCTGCAGCAAATGATGACAAAACATTGCAGCAAAGGAGAAGGGAGTCAGGTTAATTTGTAAATAAGAAGGGACATGATACTCTGCTGAGCTAAAATTTGTGTCATTGTTGTATAGATACAACAATTTCTTGTGGGCCTCTGGCTCTTTCAAATGTAGATGAGAATGACTGGGGACATTCTCAAGAGAGGATATCCTTCTATGGTCTTTCATCTTTGCCTGGAAGTCCCACCAGCTGCTTCCTCCCCCCACAAATACAGCAGTGTGTCTGTCAATCACTTACCATGGAGCCAATCACTGGGACTGATAGGCTAAGAAGCACTAGATACAGTAATTGGCATCAACTGATGCAGCCACTTAAGAAGCTTCTTGGGGTGATAAACATGCCTTTCTTTCGGGAGCTCTCCAGTTCAGGAGTATGGTTGATGTGTAATAATATCTCTCAATTTCTTGCATACTAAAGGATTCTGGCAATCTGCAGGGAAGAAGGAAAAGGGCTGAGCTGACCCAAGAGCGGCTGTTTTTTATGTCCTTTTCCATCCTGAGACGTGGGAACATTTTTACATGTTAGCACGTTGGTGGCTCGCTATGGCTCAGCTGGGATCAATGGCAGATGGCAGAGTGGCTTGTCCACAGGAAGGACTAACAACACGTGAGAATGTATTCTATGGCCAGTGGGGCTGTAGGAGAAGAGACCTCTGCAGCTGTTCACAACTCACAGACAATATAACCAACCAATAGCAAGATTACTGTAAATTCATCAGGCAAATATTATTCAACCATCTGAAGAACGGCTTGACTAATGAAAAGGTTATTTGTGAATAATTCCAGAAGGATGATAACACATTGGAAAAAGTACAGAGAAGAGATACTGGGCTGATTAATGAACTAGAAAGCATGCCTGACGGTGAAAGACTCCAGGAACTCAATCTGCTTGAACAAAGATCAGGTGAAGGGTTGACTCGATCACAATCTCTCCATGCGATATAAAAACAAGAGGTTTGATAATGGAGAGCTGTTCAAACTGGCAGACAAATAAATAAAAAATAGAGAACTGAAATTGAACAAATTCTGACTAGAAAAACCTCATAATTTTTTAGAAATTAGAGTAATTAACCAATTTATGTAAGGCTTCTGGTGGATTTCTCCATTCACTAGCAATATGTTAAAAAAAAAATAAAAATCCCTGAAAGTAGTTACTCTGTATTTCCAAGAAAAAGCAATTCAGTATGATCCTGCAGCCTATGGTATGCAGGAGCTCAAACTAATGATGCCACTGGCTCCTTCTCACTTTGTAATCTCTAAACAAACAAGCAAGCTACTGAAAACTGATAGCAGAAGGTAAGGCGCTGAACGTACCTATACACCATTCGTGAATGTTATTTAGCAAACTCTAATTACGTTTGTAGTGATTGAGGAGATCAATGGAAAGAATCCTAGTGACGACATCATCCTGAGTAAATCAGTCTGCAAGACACACCTTCACTCCCTTTGTTCTTCAAGGAGCAGAATCCTCTTTGCAGATGCCTTTTGCCCCTTGCTGTGTCTGTATCTCTTTGCCTTCCACCAGTGAAAGGAACTTTGCACTAACTCAGAAAAGATTTGTGAGTATTTGTGAGCTTTAACTCACTAATGATTGCACAGTGCTTTAGGAGCCTCATCTGGGAGATTCAGTCTATGCCTGTGCGATCCCACTCACTTATTCCCTTAGACAAATGGGGGGAGGCACTCGCGTCCTCATATCTGGCAGCTACTTCAATAACAACTTTAAAAATAGATTCTGGCAGAGCATTTAAAAAATTAAAAGTGTCCCAACTTTAAAGGCTAGAACAGGGATTAGACAAGGCTGCTTGATCTGGCAATTCACAGAAATGAAAGGTTCCTTCAGTCATGACTGTGTGTCATTCGTTGAATAAAGAGAGTCACTGCTTGAAACCTTCCCAGTTCCATGTAGCTAAAAAAAAAAATGCCGCTCTTCTTGTGGCCAAATGCAAAGCCACTCTTTGGATCATGGGATAATGTCATAAGGGCTTGGTCTGATTCGTTTTAAGAGAGGAGGTTTTCATATCAGTGAACAAGGCAGTTCAGAAAATCAGTTCAGCCTCCACCCCATCAGCAGATTTCACATCTAAAATCATAACAAAAGCTGCTAGAAGGGAAATAGGCCCACTGCCCAGCTGCCTTTCTTTGCGTATCTACTAGAAACCAATCTTGCAGAAAGCTCTTAGCCTCTAGACTGAACACTAGTTGGAGCTGAAATAAATATGGATGAACAAAGGTTAGGACACTCAAGAACTGACAGTCAGTCAGTGGTAATGTGGTTGTACTGGAAGAGAAGAGAGGGACTGACGAAGAGAGAAGTCTATGTGTGTGGATTCCTTTGACAGTGGGTTCGCTTTGCTGAAGTATAATAATTCCTTGTAGGTCTATAAAGTTTTCTTTTCAAAGGCCTCCAACTTTTTTTATACATGAGGAGATAAAGCTGTCCTTATCTTAGAGCTGCCAAGAGGTACAAACAGGGAAATGTAACTGTCCTTATCTCAGAGCTGCCAAGGGGTACAGAGAAAATGAACTGCTCAAGACCACACAGGAGGATTGCCTAGTGAAGGCACTTAACTAAAAGACCTAAACTGTACTTCTCATGCCAACCTACAGCTGATACACAGAGAGAGATACTATTTCATCTGCTCTCTGTATTAGTTCATTCCCTTAGTTGACTACAGCAGTGGATGAGGCTTTAAGTTATCTAAGGGCAGATGGCATGAGGTTAAGACCTCAGCCCAACCTCTTTATGCTTTGTTTTAGCTGCAACTCCCTCCACAAAAATCACTGAAATCAGTGGGAGACCTCTTGAGGATGCCTATGAGCTTCGAAGAAAGCCATGCAGATGAAGATCCAGGCCTTGGTGGTTAACACTCTGTTTTGGGAATTTTAATCTAGGTTTTCAGAACAGTTCAGATGCTGGTAACAACCCATTGCCGGGACTGTTTTGTTCAGCCTGATGGGAATTGGTGTCATTTCCTGTGGGAGAGTCAGAGCCTGGGGAGACGCAGCATTACCCCAGTGACAACTCTGAGCCATGTGTATGGGTCAATCACACGTGTTTCCAAAGTGGCTGGAGTCCTGCATGAAAATGCAATGGAAGACAGTCTCCCAGTGTGTGCTGTTAGACTGCCCAGGATTTCTGGATAGCCAAAGACATACTGGAAAAGTCATAATTTTGCTCAAGAACCTCAGCCACTCCTACCTAATTTCTGTTGATCAGTCAGTGAGTTACAGGCTCCTCCCAAAACAGAGACAACCTCGCAGAAAGCGATGGCAATGAACACAGCAGAGCAGGCAGCTACTCCATCCTCTCTGTTAAACTGAGATTCCAGCGGAGTTATGGAAGACTACACACCCCGCCCATCCTGGATTGCAAGTTGTTCCCTTCCTCAAGAAAAAATCAGAATCGATCAAATGGCCTTTGCTTATTGTTGTATTTCACGCTATTTGACCTTTCTGCTCAGCAGTTCTAAGAATGAGAAAATAAAGCCAAGATTGGCAACTGGTAGATTTGCTTAAAAAGGTTAAATGATAAATCGCATCTGACTGAATGAACTCAGGAGGCCTGCAGCAATTCAGTCGCTCTAAATCTTGGGATTTTATTGAAAGGGGTATAGCTGCATGTGAGATGAACGTTTGCAGTGGGGAGACACGAATGCCCTATTTCTAAGATTACTTCTGACTCCTATATTACCAAAGCCCTTGGATACATAATCTATTCTTTCTTCTGCACTGCCGCTGCGAAGCAGACTCACTTCACATGATGATTTTGGTGCTTCCCATGGAGTGGAGGCAATGTAGATCATCTTCCATCTACAGCTACTACAAAAACCTAGCTCCCCTTGCAGCCTATGAAGCCATACTGCCCGTACAGCCTGGACCTCAAGAAGGACCACCTTCTTGAACCTGCCATCGCTCTCACTTCCTCTCATAGCTGAGCATGTTCGACCAAGGGACCACACAGCTTCTTGTACGCTGAACTCATCACTGCTGTATCTGAACAACTCCACACAGGGCCAAAATCAGGACTTGCTGGCAGTAGGGCAGAATTTAGTCACAGCAGCATTTCAGGGGGTGCGCACCCCAGAGCATCATCTAGGCTCTTACAGGGAGTCTGCAGCTCATGATGCCAGTGATACCTAACACCAGGAGATTTGATGGGAAGAGGGAAGCAAACTGCAAAGAGACATGAGCAGGCAGTGATTTTTTAACTCTCTCAATAAAGGAGATGGTTCAGCTATTTGCTCTGAACGTCTGTTCTCATATAATTCCTGGGAGGGACCATGCAGAGCCCAGTCCTGGGGAAGAGCCACCCAAGCATTTATAGCAGCTGGAGACATAAGATACTATTGTCGCTGAAGAATGGGCTAGGATTCTTGTCAAGGTACCAGTTAGTCACTGGTCTCAGTGTGCTTTTCTCTGAAGACAATGCAATGCTGGGTCCTGACTTCACATAAAAAGAAGGAAAAAGAAACCACCAAAAAAACCCCCAACAGGGGATATTTTCCACAGGCAGAATTAAAAAAAAATATGGAAATTGTCCCTTTTTTGGATGCAAATCTGAAATCCATAGACTTTTCTATGTAAATGACTTGATTTTTTTTTTTTAATAAAAAGAAGACAGTGAAAAATGTTTACTCTTTTCCTCACCTTTCCTTTCTCCCCTTCCACTTTTCTCCTTTGCCATCACTGAAAAGGGGGTAAGAGGAAAAATGGCAATAAAGCCTGGGTCCCTCAGGTTTCTGAAGAGAGTGAAGCGTTCTTTGTAGGAAGATTTTTGAACAAAGGGCTATGAGCAGCTCCACATCTTGACATTTGACATGTTGAGCTCCCCTCTCTATAGTATCTGTCTTCTTCAGGGAAATCCACTTGCCCCTGGGGTTAAGTGCCTCAATTATTCATCCAGGTATATAATCAGGGCTGAATACAGCCACTATGTGAAGCATGACTGCTCTCTCACCATATGACTGGGAATCTTCACAAAAAATGTAGAGAAGGTATGACCTTTTCATGTTCCTATGTAACTCTGCTCCTGATTAAATTCCTTAAAGGTGCATTGATCAGCATGAGACCTCCTGTGGGACAGGCAAGTTGGTCCAGAGGATTTTTATTCCCCTTACTTTCCCATTACTATTTAATGAAAAATACATCAGTTATGAAATTTCTGGAATGGATCCTGAGCTACATATGGAAGTGGATTGTTTGCCACTGCCGGATGCTACCGTAACATATACGTCACCATGCCTTTCTCAGTTGGTGACTAGTAGTTTGCAAAGTCTGGGTGAGCATGGAGTGATTTTACCAGACATGAGTGAGATGCTATGTAAAAGCAGTCGTATGGTGTTTGAGGTTTGCCTTTGTAACTGGCTCCAGCATTCAAATACACCTCCTCCCAAGCTGTTATTTCCTACTCTGTACATAAATCTTCCATCCACTAAGCTTGAATTTTGGTTTTTGCTGTGAAAGACCTTGTAGAGATGAGACATGATTGCCTAGAGAGGGCAGGCAGATAATCTCAGTTGTAGAGTTATATTTTTCAGTGTTAAGCTTTCTGGGTTTGCCCTTTAAAGATATGACAGTTGTATAGAAGTGGAAGTAATTCACCGCTGGAGGGGTGAAATTCTTTTTTAAGCTCTTCATGTAATCTTAGTTTGTTATTGCAAAAAGATCTCTAACCAGGAGCAACTGGGTCCAATCTGATGCTGAATTATAAATAACTAGAAATCCTGGGGCAGTCCTCTGCAGTGCCGGAATGGTTGCCAGATGCAGTTGGCATCAGATGTACGTCCAGCTCAAATGCATTTCCCTGTATTTCACCCACAGGTGTCGCAGCCAGGAGGGCAGCTGGGGAGGTGTCCTGCTGACTGTTCTGCAACCGGAGGCACCCAATACCATCATATTGGTGCAGAGGATCAGATGGGGTGGCAGCCTACAAAGCTATCAGCTGTACAAATACAGAGCAGAAGACAGTCCCTGCCTAGAAGAGGTAAAAGGCTGCAACTGGCAACAGAGAAGTGCAATGATTGCCTCTGGTTGTTCAGCAGCTCAGAAAACCCTTGGAATTGATTTGGCTCTGCAGACACTTTAAAAACAAATGTAATCCCTTTCCAGTAAATCCTTCTGGTTTACTGCTAGCATGAAATGCCCTGACCACCATTTTACATACAAGCATGAGGTCACCACAAACAGTACCGGATTATGTCCACTCTTCAATGGGAGCATCATGGTTTCAAAATGATGCAAGACTGTTTTTGTACCGAGGAAGCAGTGAGATCTTCAGTTACCCAGAACTAGGTCATCAGAAGCTAGTGCAGGGCAGGGCTGGGAATATCAACCCACCAGTTTTCTCCCACTCCATCTGGAGTATGGACTGGGTCCTGTGAGCAGGCAGAATGTTTGGACCGGAATTATCTAAAGTCAGGTGCTATGGACCAGGCCTTCATCATATTTACGTATATGATTCTTAGGCAGGTATGCCCCTTGGACACTTACTGAGGTTAGATAGCAAGGCACCCTTAAAGAACTGGACTAGAGTTAAAGGATCAGTTACTTTTAGGGAGCAACACCTTTCTTATTCATCTTTACAGTTGGGAAGAGCAGTTTTTCCTGTAATGGTGAGATTAGAGCCCATGTTGTAAGAGTTGGGAAAAAAATGGAAGGTGAATGGTTTTTTTGGTGCCTTTGTGTAGGATGTTTTGGCAAAAACACGTGATTCAGTCTAGCTTTTTTTTGTGGGCAGTTCAAGAATATCTTGGTCTATCTAAAAATGTGGGGAAACAGCTTGTTCTTTGTCAGACAAGGAATATTGCCAGCCAGCTACCTTGAGCTACCTTTAAATTATTTAATCTAGTAGTTTGACAGCACTGAAGAGTTCTACGTGGGCTAAAAGGTGAGTGGAGTGTACATATACCTTCACTGAGCAGCAAATCCCTTACAACAGGCCACCTGTGAATATTGCCATAGTCCTTATCTTGTTAACCTAAGGAACTACCTCCTCTCTGCAGGAGAGAGACTGTTTCTTCATATCCGGGGATGTGACAGGGCAAGGCCAGACGGACAGTGCTTATGAAATAGAAAGAGGAAAGACAATCTTTTTGCAGAGACTATGTAAAGGTCACAGCATACACATCGTGCGTCACCAGGACTTTAAAATTGCTTGTGTGTTTTTAAATAATATGGGTCTAGGGAGACTACAGCAGATGAAAAAAGTTTAGAGAACTAGCCAGAGACAGTTGTGCAAGAGCCTAAGACTTCAAACAGATTTCTACATATGCTTTTGCTGAACCTTGTTTCTAGTACTTGTTTCTTTATGATGATTCCTAGTTTTTTTAAGTATTCATCCCAGGTCTAGCTCGAACCTGAGCTAAGCAGACAGAAATGAATGGGACACTGCCCTGCTTAAGTCTGGTTTTCTGCTACCCCATCAGGTGTAAATGACTAACTGGCTTCAGAAGCACAAACGCACAGAAAAAGGAACAAGGATGCATTCAGTGTTAGCAGCGATGAAGCCCTGGGGTCTTCTCAGCCCGGGGTTCTCAGATCTAGCAGGCATCAAACCACATGACACTGCAAATCTATGTCCCTCTCCTGCCTCCCAGCTCTCCGCCCTTCATAAAATCCATCAATATTACTACTCCAAATTCCCCTGAGACAAACTATTACCAGACATAGACAGCCAGCCAGCCATCAGTTAGAGAGGTACAGCTCATAAGTAGCTCACTAAAGAGCCTGTTGGGATAAGGGAGGGAACTGCTGTGGGTGTATTGTTCCAGTCCCATCATTTCCCAAAACACTGAATGAAATAATAACTTGTTTATAATGATGCATGACATCAAGGCAATGCTACAGAGCAGACTTGAGAAACAGCTTTGAACCCTATGACCTTCCTTCAAGTGAGAAAGTCTTTAGGGATGCCATGGGATGTAGAAAGCCCTATCCTTCTTCTGGATCTCTAGAAGATTTTTTAGTTTTTTTCAGAATTAAAAAATGGACAGGACCACATCCACTTGTCACACTTGAACATGCCTGTTTTCTGTCCCCTTAGAGCTGATCACTCTGGCTTAAAGCTGAAGATAGCTCCCTTGCCAAGTGATGGGAGTGATAAACCAATTCATTCCAGAGTAGATTTTTGACATAAAATGAACCGTGTCCAGGCAGTTGGGCCATTCTCCCCCAATAAGCTATAGGAGCGAAAAATTCCATTCCCTATGTGTGTCACACCATGTTCACATTACATAATTATCCTCTCCCTTTGCCTTTATCTACCCTGCTTAAAAGTAACTGGCCTTACAGGTTCACTGATTTGTTTTTGGTACACTCTTTCTTTGCCACAATGCCGCAGCTAAACCCCTTTGTGCTACACAGCTACCAATCCCACCTTCCTTTGATGGTGCACTAGGTACACTGCCTGGTTGCATTCCATATTTCTAAGCAATAGAGAGTGTCTGCTGATTAGTTAACCTCTTGCATTTTCTGATTTTACAGCGCAGTAAAAATGAAAGCAAAGTTTAGAGAGGGAAAAAAAAAATGGCCAAAACAAATGAGAACTGATCCTGTTCTCCTGAGAGAAGATCTGCTTTAGAGGTGTAATCTAATGCATCTTCTATCCTGTCCTCCCCATAGGCGGCTGCTTCTTCCAAAGAAAGGAATAATGTGTTCAGCATCAGTGGGGGTGACTTATGTTTGGGGGACTAGAAAGTCTCAGGAGCCCTGCTAATGACTTCAGCTGCTCTGTGTACAAAAACCCCATGCATGGAAAGCAAAAGCCTTGTTTTGTTGCCCCAAAAAGGGAAGAAGGTTTAGAGGCTTGCTAAAAACAACCTTCGATCAGCTGTACGCATCTAGACAATGTTGTCTTTAGTGTCCCAGATGGTCCCAGCTGTTGGCATAAGCAATGACAATGACATTCATTTCCTTGCATGAGACTCACCACATACATCCCATGCGAGTCCAATTTTTAAGCTGCCTGCTGATGGGAAGGGAAATTCACCCAGAGAAAAGCTGTCCTTGAAGCCCACAGGATCCTAAATCCTGTGGAAAAAACCTCAGTGGGGAGGACTAGTCGTATGATCACTTCCGGCTACTATCTAATTTTATCTGTGTATCACTGATACTGAACGTCATTCTTTTTATCACGAGAACCCCTCGACAAACAGGACTAAAAATAAAAAGCAAGAGCTCGGAGTTGGCACAAACTGTGCTACATGGACTCCAATTTGTATTGCAGGAACTATAATCACTCTGAGACGTGCCCAAGCCCTCGGGCATCCCACGGGATTTCAGTCACTTGTTTACAAGGTGTTTTGATTTGCAGCTGTTTGACTACTGTGGCATTTCAAGAGGGGGCGGTTTGAAAGGATGTTGTTACTTTGGACGTCGGGATTGGGAAACAGGTATTGAAAAATTACACAAGAAAATAGGCAATTGGAGTCTTTGTTCTTCCCCCCTCCCTTGCATATGAATGACGTCAGTGCCGGGGAAAGGAGCTCCAGGAACAGATTGAGAGGCCAATGCTCTGGAAGAAATAAGCAGGGAGCAGGTAAAGTCCTGAAAACGGAGCCGTGCCCTAACCTACCGCACTGGAGTGTGCCATATCTGATCTGCGGGGACTAAGCTCCAGAGGTGAGAAGGGAACCGTCCGAGCCCATTGCTTTTCTGTCTTTTCTAACAAGGTTGCCAGCAAATAAACCGACACTGTGCCATGGACACCCCTAAGAACTGGGCTAAAGGCCATCACCAGCTCACTTCAAACAGGCCAGCAGCTGAAATGGATTTGGTCACTGGCTCAAAGTGCAATTTAGATGGCTCTTTCCATCATTCCTGCTCTTCTGACCTGGACAGTTCCTTTTTCAGAGCTGCATTAAGTTAATGCCCACTTTCTTCTGGGCCCTTTCGGGATAATGGATTCAGATATGCAGAAAGAATGTAAAAATCCGTCTGTTATCTGGGATGAGTGATTTGCACAATAGTGCCTACGAGTGTTTGTTTAACACTGCGGACAGCAAGAACCCCGCTAAGTTGTAACACGCTGAGAAAGGGAAAGCAAGAAGAGAGGAGAAAACAGCGGGGCTGATTTAAAACTCTGTCCACTGAGCTGTGTGCGTTTTTTGGCTTAGTTTGCTGTTTGCCTGTTTTTTGTGGGAAACCAGGAAGGACATGTGGAACTTTTCCCAGGCTTTAGTGTGTTATTCTCTTGTTTCCAGCATTGGGTTTTTGTGTGCGTTAATTGACAGTAACTCATGTAGAAAATACAGTGCCAAGAGGATATTTACCTTGCAAACATTTCATCTGCTGCCCCTCTCTCCTTTCCTGTGACTTTTTCAAGTGATGACTGACTTAAAGCGCCATGCGCGCTTGAAGAAACATCACCCCGGCCAACCTTGGACACAAGCCCCTTGCCTGCCCAGTGCGTGCCAGCAACCTGACCGCACTCTCTTGGCAAGGAGCAGCCATCTCCTCACTTCCTGGAGGTAAAAGAGGGCTCAGCCTAGGATGTAAAGCATAAAAATGGAAAGAATCAGTTAGATTATAACATGACAAATTGTTGTTTTTCTAGCTGAAGAAAAGCCCACCCTGTGTTTGATTCTGAGTGACACTGATCGGTTTGGCACCAGCAGCTTCTCCGCTGGAGACATGAGTGACTTCTCTTTAAGCAAGCATCAGAATTATCTAGGCTGGCATTACAGTTCATCACACTCCTTGCTTTCTCTAGGCAAAGTTGAAGGGAAAAATCTGCATTTTCATCGCACATGCCATCGAAGATCTTAAAGCACGCGGCTTACCCTAGCCCACACAGCAAATCTGTATTGGAGTCGGGGCCAGAAATCCTGACTCTCTCTCCTTTCCTCCAGCCAGGACACCTTTTCCCCAAGGTTAGCTATGACTGCTGCCATCAGGGACGTGCTGTACTGTCACCACCTTGCCATACACACACAGACACACCCCCCCACACCAGTTTTAGACTCCCTGTTTTTCACCCATAGCTATGGAAAACTGTCTGCAGAAGAGGCTGCTAGAAAGGAAGTCAAAGATTGCTGAAGTCTATTCTAATCCACGGTGTCTATATTTATGCAGCCCTTGTCACAGCAGAGCAGAGAAAATGTCACTGGAACAGTTTTATTTTTGCCAGCAGGCAAGAGGTTTAAAAAGAGGCAGCATAACCTCTATTTTATGATGTGTTTGTACAAATGTTTAACTTGCTATTTCATTTAAAAATCATCTTTAATGTTGATTTATATTCCTGGCAGTGAAGTCAGGAGGTTGGCAATCCCATTCCATTTCAGCGCGTGCTCTGACTGAGGCGGTAATGTGGATCAAAGAGAATAAGTCTTACAGCACTCACATTTTATCATCCTGAACGTTTTCAAGTTCTCACTGATATTCACGGGCAGGTTATGCAACTACTAGATTTATACTTCTGAAGGCCAAATAGTAAAGATTGAAACGTTGTATCGTTAAGAGGAAGCATTTGGAAATAATTGAATGGAAGCAAGGAACACTCCTGTCAAGCCAACCCTTGACGCGGGCAATGCTTCTTTCCGTGAGATGTCGTCTTGCTCCAGTCTTTTATAGGGTCAGCCGTTCATTTTCATGCCGCAGAGTATCAAATTAACTGCACATTATTATACATTCTAAGTCTTGTTTTCCATCTAAATATGTCAAGCTGACATTTTTATTTCCTTAGCACTTGCTAAATATTCAATGACTCGAACTCTTTCATTAACAGATTACCTAATTGGCGGGAGAGGGAGGACAGGCCAGCCACGGGCCTTCTGCGAGTTCTTTAGAAGATATTAACTTACACTCATTATCTCACTGGTCAGAAGAACACGACAACTTGCCTTGGTGCCGCCCCGCCCGTTGCTTTCACACAGTTACCTCACAAACACCGGCAGCTTTGGCTGACGGGGG
>VZSF01000978.1:254116-274576 GCA_013398295.1 Chionis minor | reverse complement strand
GTGCCTCGCGCCGCCTCGTGGCGGGGCAGCCGTTGGAGGGCGCGAGGCCGGGCCCTGGGGCGAGGGGAGGCGGGCTGTTCTCCCCGGCCCCGGAGGAGGGGTGTCTGTCCGTGAGCAGAGCGCTGGGCCCCGGCGACAGGGGGCGAGGCGGGATCCCGAGGGAAGCGGAGGCCAAGAAAGGTTCAGCTCCCGGGTGGGAGCACGGAGAGTCGCCGGCGGGAGCCGGGTGGTGGCGGGGGGGGGCGGGATGAGGTGAGGGACGTGCCCCCCCGCCCTGCCTGGGTGAGACCGGGGTGCGGTGGCGGAACGAACGGTGCGAGGGGAGGTTGGCCGGAACCTCACAGTGGCCTGAACAAGAGTTGTGCGGACAGAATATAGAGGAGCAATTTCTTAAATTTTGGCGGGTTTTGTTTTGGGGTTCTTTCGCATTTATACTTGTAGGTTTATGATTCCTTTAAATTCACTGAGCCGACAGAAAAAAAAGGAATTCTGCCCGTTTCGTCCTGTGTGGTGGGTTAGACCAGGGGGCCTAAAGCCAGCCTTGCGAGAAGGTTGGTCTCGCCCGAGAGCAGCTCCCCGCTCTGGTTCACCCTGCCTCTGGCCACGCAAACCTGCTCTGCAAAACAGCAGGGGTGGGTGTGGGCACGCAGGACAGTGGAACTGCAGTTTTCACCAGCAGCGTTGGTTCATACCTGCCTTAACTGCGTGTTCATCTAGTGAATTCGTATTCAGCGTTGAAGCTTTACATTGAAAACATCTGGAGGCTGCAACAAGCGCAATCTGTTGTGCTAGGCGCTGCGCTTGCACAGACGCTTGTAAAGGCGGTACGGTGGAAGAAAGAGCAAGCAACTGGGAGCACATAGATGGAAGGACGAGGGGCGTTTGTTTTTTGTCACAGTGAATCTGCACAATCTATCTGGGGGTATTGCAAAGGCAGGCAGTGGAAAACTCTTAATCTTTATATTTTGCCTATAAGGAAACAAGATAAAATGGTAACACTTCTTTTTTTCCTCCTCTTCATGCTGCAAAAAAACAGTGGCCAAGAGCAAGTCTAAGTAAGTGATGTTTTCTTCACCGGTCTTTTATTTCTGCTACCACCCTCTATCTTCAAGTGACATTACAAAACATTAGGCTTCTCTAGAATTTTTTGATATACCTGAGAGAATTGCAATCTTTGAGTTTAGCTGCAGCCTCTCTGTCCTTCTGCATGTCTGTCTCTTCACAGGTAGGTACAGAGTGGCGTGAAAACCCCCTTAGGTTCTCAAAATATAGCGAAGGCAGGTGTTGCCCTACGGGCTGTCACATTGAGCTGAGCTGCAACATCCAAAATGCCCTGTATGAGGATAGCATGCCTCTGTGCTTTATGATTAAAGAGAGCCTATAAATTACCCACATAATCTTCCTCTTGTTTACCTTTCATACTTTTTTAGCTGAGGAGGGCAAGCTGAGGTACAGCGTGGGACTTTGTGGGCTGAGCTTTGGGCAGGTGCTGCGAACCTTTCTTGTAGGCAGGGCGCAGAACGCTTCCCGCTTCTCCCATGTTCCTATATTGATGCGTGGGGAGGGAACAGGGTACAGCCAGTGCTCTGGGCATCTTGATTTGCTCTGTAGTTCAGCTCAGCAGAGACGTTACTGGGCTCTGGAAGAAAATTAGTCACAGCCCTTTAACCTGTAAAGAAAGCTGATGTGTGTTAAGAGTTGGAAAGGAAAGAATAACTACTTTCAGCACGCCAGTAGGCTTACAGTGTGGATGCACGGAGATCTTGTGGAGAGAATGACTTGCATCCAAAATGCTATTCATAAGAAAAAGAGCTAGACAAATCCAAGAGGCTAAACTGATACGTTTGTGTGAATGCAGTCCTGTCTTTTGATTCTCAGAAGTTGCATTCTGTGCAAGTGTATTATATTTGGTACTGCACAACCTCAGGAACTACGGTTTTTGGTACATTTTCTGTTTTTTTAAGAATCGGCCCCCGACAGAGTCAGTACCAACCACTTGCTGGGTTTGAAGAGATTCTTCTGTTACAGGATTCCTGCACAATTGTCAGGGTTTTACATTAAGAAAGCGCTTTCCGAGTATGTGCCCGATAGGGATGAGAGCAGTTTGACATCTCAGCATTCTACTGTTTGCAGAAACAAACACAGCAAAGCAGGATGTTTCCGCAAGGTGAAAAAGTAGCTTTTAAAAATGGTGTTACTAATGTTAATGTAGTGANCCCCCCCCCCCCTTTTTCCCCCTGATGTTCTATTCTCTGTTCTTTGTATAGTCCCATATATACTCCAGGAATACGTTACCTCCTTATATTATTTATCCTTCTGTGCCACCCTGGGGTTTTCTCCCCATGTGCCAATAGCTTTCTACTGTTCTTTTCTGCCTCTGCTCTTAGTTAAATTTATTTATTGGGCAGCAAATTCTCTGAACAAGGTGTATTGTTCACAAAGGGTTTGGCCGCAAATATGTGGTGCACAAGAATTTCAAGGCCTGGTCATACTGATACCACGGATTCCCCCAGAAAGGGGAAACGGCACAGAGGCTTTGAGGAAGTGGGTGAGGTAGAGGGAAAGGAGCCTGTGTGGTTACTGGTGCTACACATCACACCTGCAGTAGCGTACAGGAGGGGACACCAGTCAGGGATAATCCCTAGACTATGGTCCATTGGTCTGCAGGAATCCAGTGTTTTTCTGTTTATTTTGAACTCGACAGTAAATTAGATTGCAAAGCTGAAAAGGGAGAGCTCAAGGACGTACACTGGTCAGAGCTGCACAAGTGAGGAAGAACGGATGTCTCTCCAAGGTTAATTTTGACAGACCATTTTGTAGTAGAAGGAGAAAAATTGAGGAAAATGAATTGAATGCCCACATGCAGAGATGTATCCATCTCTTCATTGTAATGGAAGAGACAGACGTAATTTACAGACTGGTTAAAGGGTTTGACCTTTATTTTGAAACTTCAGAAGATGCCCTGTGTGTGAGAAGTCGCGCAGATCTCAGCATACTTCCAGGGTGTGGGGCATGTTGGCAGCTTTCTCAGTGTCCTGGCTTGTCCTGCTCCCACGGTCACTTGCAGCTGCTGCCTGCCTGCCCCACAAACCGAGAGCCCGCTGGTGTGGAAGGGGTTCCTGTGCCTGGGTTAACGTCAAGCCCTGTATCTGCAGCGGGGTGGATGGTGCCAAGGGGCCCTGCTTCTGCTTTTGCATGCCTCCTGGTCTGTCCTATCTGCTGGGGTTCCTCTCTGCATGTGGAAGTGATAGTCTGCGATACAATGTTATCTACAGCCTGAACATCCTTAACTGGCATCATCCTTCCTCCCTTGCCATTATCTTTTAAGCCATAGCGACTCAATTCTATGCTGATAATTGTCTTTCTGGGTCTTCCTGGGTCTTCCTCCCCCCTCACTGTTTTGTGGAGGAGCTACTTCTCTCTGGGCTTGTATTCTGTTCAGGAGTTATTTGCTTAAAGCTGATGCTGGAGGTTACCATCCAGAACATCTATGAAGTTGAAATTAAGTATTTTTTTGTGCTTGTGCCAAATTGCGTATGTTCAAAGCTTGTCCGTTTGACCGTGCCCTGGCAGACACGTGGTGGGCCGTTGCTGCGTGCCTGCACACTGACACAGAGACATTCCTTGTGACTTTAGATACATTCTGGTGAGGATGAAAAGTGCGGCCGAGACGGGCTTCTGTTTCAACGTAAGGAGACTCCGGCTGCAGGAAAAACTGGTCCTGCTCAGATACGATCCCATTGGTAAGAGAGCTTGCGGGAGAAGTCAGCCTGGTTTGTATAAGCTTTTCTGACTGTGGGGGGCAAAAGATTTGAATATAACAGGATTTTTCCCATCTAAGCAGAATATGTCATAACATGTTTCATACTCAGATGACTATACAGTTGCTGTTCTTCATGACATTCCAGTGGGAAGTAAACGTTACCCTCATTTTACAGATTGTGGTAGTGAAACAAAGTAATGACTTGCCTGACACATCGGAGTCTTTGATGACAGCCATGCCACATGTCAGTGGCAAAGCAAAGTGACACAGGAGTTCTTTCACTCCATTTCTTTGTGTGGTTTGCTAGACTGTGCTACCTCCAGCAAGCAGCAGCCACGAAGTATGCGTCAATAGAAATGTTCTGTTAAGCTGCCATGGGTGCTCTAGACAATAGATTTTTAACCATCACTCATAAAATGGACTTTTAAAGAAATAAACACAAGTTCTTTCTCCTCCACAAATGATACTGCTCTCCAGATGACAGTTTGTGGGTTCTTTTATGTTCCTCTGGTCCTTGCAGATTTTCTCAGTTTAAGAATCTGATTTTTTGGGGAGTTACATAGCACTTGCCAAACTGGCTTTTGCTCACCAAGCTTTTTGAATTGTGACTTAAGAGCTCAAGTTTCTGGGTGAGGACCTAGTCTGTAGTTAACATTAAAAAACTTAATTTAACATTAAAAAGCTGAATTTGGAGAAACTTAGAATTTAAACCTGACCACGCTAGAAATAGCATGATGGAGTTAATGCAAAAGAGGCATATTTAAATCTATAGAATAAAGAAATGTATTAAGCAGCTCTAAGTAGACAACATAATGCATGGCCAGTAGTTATGGGTTTCAAGCTGACATTTTCTTTTAATTTTATGTTCTGGTTAGATGACTAACCTTTTCATACTCAGATCTAACAGTACAGGAGCTTTATGGCAGGTGAGAGAAACCAGCAGAGAAACCAGCACGCTCTCATCAGTGCACTCGTGCTGACAGAGGCTGTGGCTCTCCTTCTCAGTTCCGTACAGAAGGGGAATCGGGGATCACTGGGACTATTTTCTTGAATTAGAAAAGTTTAAATTACTGCATGGAAACATTGTGCAAATTGATCCTCCAGAAGCTTTGCAACTTGTAGGAAACATGAAGAGAGCGGAGAGCTCGGGCTAAGTAGCACTTCTGTTGCGGAACGTGTAGTAGGTTGTTGAAGTACGAAATTGGAAGTAATTAAGAAAAAAAGCTCTGATCTTTGTAGCCTGTAGTAGAACACAAGTGAGAAATTGATGTGAGAAAGTGCTGCATGTGTGAAGGGAAGTAAATTTGAGTCTAGATACCAACTCACATCAGGAATATGTTGGGAAGCATTTTCACTTGGCATGCATTTTCACCTTATGTTTTGTACTTCTCAAAAACCTGGGACCTCCACAGAATGAAGCCTTTTGGTGAAGTAGTGGCAGTAGTGCCCAAGTTTCACTACCTCCTCACTTCAGCAACAGAATGTGTTACTAAGTTGCAGGATGTCTAAAAGCGAAACTTTTATGTGGAAGAAGAGATTTTGTTATTGTGTGGATTGCTCTTGCGTAGCTTTCAAAGGAATTCATATAACAAAGTTCAGTGGGGATAGTGGTGCTTTTCAAATGGCATTGTAAAGCTTTGCTTTGATCGATTTATTTTTAGTAACGCATTGGCTATACTTAACCTGTAGCGGAACTGACTTTGCTAAACATCTGCATCAGGGTCAGTTTGTACCTGACTGAGAGATCCACAGGACGCTTAGTTAATCTTTCAGTCAGTCTGTGAGACCGACTAGATCCAGCTCATCATCTATAGTTGTTTGGGCTCCGGAGTTGAAGAGTAGTGGAAAGCAGTAAAAACCTATTTTTGTCCCTGCATCGAGTAGCTGTGACTCAGAATAGTCACACAGAGCAGCTGTTGAATGTTTTCAGCCACTCAGATCCTGATACTTATTTTCACAGAGGTAAAATGGACCTCTTAGGAGCTAAAAATTACATGTGGTAAAGTGAAAGCGCTACTAAACTCCTTCAAGAGTTGCTTAACAGCAGCGCTGTGCCAGTCAGTTGCTCCACACTCATTTAAGCAGCGGAGGCAGCCAGGAGAAAGGGATGTAGGCTCGTTGAATTGCATCTTAACACTTCAGGCTTCTTAACACATTCTTTTTTTCCCTATAGCAAAAAAACGTGTCCTCTTCACAGAGAAGAGAAAAATCCGCTCTATCTGAACAATGACTGGACTTGATTTATGCATGAGGAGAGGACGGTTTGGGGGGAGGACAGGGTGAATGCTGATTCAGAAATCGAGCAACATGGGCTGAAAAGAGAGGAAATGAACTGGGATCACCGTCTCCTGTGATTTGAAGGCCATTGTGAATAAAACAATGTAGAGAGAGAAAATTCTTAATGTCTGGACATAGATCATCACAGTAACATTTATTTATCTTTTGAGTTATTTTTACAGTACTCAATTAAAAAAAAAATTAAATAGCAAATCCCATTGTCTGTGTTTTCCATTGTGAAAGAGGCTGTAATCTTCAAAGGAACTATTGTTTTATAAGGCAATAAAAATTAACATTTTCCACAGCAGGAATTCAATGGCAGGATTGCAAGTTTTTCTAACCTACCAGCCACAGATTCAACAGTAGTGACCACTGGTGTCATTCCTTGGACGGGTAGTGTGGCACCAGCTCCTTCCTAGGAAAGGGAGAAGCAATGGGAACCTGGCAAAATACGATGAGCTTTTGGATAAGCCACGACCACGGCTAAAAGTCTATATTATTTTCCGTCAGGTAAGTAGGACGGATTTTCCACTCCTGGATTTTTCTCAAGCGTGAAGAGAGTATGTGGCCAAAGTAGTGCTCAGATGTTTTGGAAGATTTTTCTTCTTTAATTAGCTCACCTATCTTCAGAGCAGTATGGCTAGAAATATTTTTCAAAGTCAACCTCAGTAGCACTCTTGTCCTCTTTCCAGTGGGAGGGATGTTTCACAGCCTGGCAGAGCCACAGAGCGCAGTGCTGCAGCCCCCATCTGGGCCAGGCTGGGGGTACGGTGGAGCCAAACGCTGGCCTCTGTGTCTGCAGCCGAGGACTGAAGCTGCAGTCTCAAAGCTCACGCTCGGCTGCACGTGCTGGCATGGCACACGCGAAGGTCTGATTAAAATCAAGTGAAAATATTACCAGGAGCCCAATACCCTCCAGATGTATTGCTGTAAACGTTGTGTAGTTCAGTGTAGCACGTTGCGTGGGATGGCTGCAAACCCCATGGTTGCGTGTGGGGCCAGAGAGACCTGCTGTGCTGTGCTTGAAAGACCCACCACCCCCACCCCATCTTACTGTTGTAGAACAAGAACTAATAGGATTCCTCAAATAAGAAGCAAAGAGACTTTCCTGGTCTTTCCAGTCAGCAGAGGAGAACCTTGGTGCAGTCAGGAGAATTATGTTATCTAGGATAAGATAAAATCAGTACATTGAGCTAGACAATGTCAATTAGAAAAGGTCACAAGGCAAGTCCTTCCTGTAAGGATATGAAGATTGTGTCCCTGATGCCTGGACGCTCACTGATGCGACGCAGTTAGACTTCCTGATCATTTCCTCCATGGGTAACGTGGGATAGTAAGCCAGGTAGAAAGCCAGTGCTCCCACAAAACTGTCTCCAGCTCCCTAGAAAAAAATGACAAAGAAGCTTGAGCATACTCGCACAGGGAAACAATTCAGATGCATTTACTGGAAAGACAAAAGTTGCAGCACTGATTGCAGGAGTTGGGAAATTGTTCAGGGGTTGAGTTCGATGCACTTTTCTATTCCTAGGAAATTCTGCCATGTTAAACTAATGCCACGGTACTGTCTTTGTGCCCAGCTGTTCAGTCAAGGTACACACTATAATATGGCTTAAAGAAAAAGAAAATTGTGCTACAGTTCAGTGACACACTGTTATAAACACTGCTTTTGAAACTTCCTGTTGTTGGAGTGTCCGATTTTGATTTCTCAACCTGAATGTTTCATTAAAGCTATTTTTCTCTCATTTAACTTCTGTTTTTCATAAAGGGCAGTGATAGAAGGGACAGAGAAAAGGCGGGGGAAGGGGGAAAGCCACATGGCTTGCGATGTCTATGAATTCCTAGTTGCAGAACGATACATTTTGATGCCTCCAGAACTTAACTGTTGCCTGTTAATAAGGTCCCACTGACGAAGGTCCATGCTGTGTCTATCACATAAACTGCTCTTACTCCTGGGACGCGCTTTGCCATGTTTGCCGAGTTTGACTAGGAGGGTGGAGGACAGTGACATTCACCTGGAGCTCTGGCAGCTGTGGCCTTCTTGAGCTACCTGTCCCCAGGCCGTGTTTCCCAGGAGAGCTGCCTGATGCTTTGCCCCTCCCAGGCAAACCCTCAGCAAAGGGAATGTGCCATCCCTGCGTGGGCGCTGGCCGTGCCCCGGCTTGCTCTGACCCTCTGGCCCAGATACCACTAGTTCTGCTCTGATCAGCAGGGAATGACAACTGTTTGCCTCCTGACTGCTTTTTAACAATAACTGTTGTTTTGCGATGTTCCGTGCCCTGTAGTGTCCTCAACAACTGGCAAAATGAATCATTTTTCACTTGATTTGCTCATTTCATTCCACAATGTCCCTTTCCCCTCTTTCCCGAAAACTGGCTTGATTTCTAAGGCCAGACTGATAACAGTTCTTGTTGGTACTGTAAAACTGGTTTTAAGGTCCCCTTTTTTTAATCATACTTTTATTCCAGTAAAAACGTTACACTGCACACACTGCTAATACCTTATTTAATTCAAGAACCAGCATATGGACTACCTCCCCTGAGGGGTTTTGCCTCTGCCCTTGTAATAAATAGGCCCCGAGGGTCATGGGACAAGAGCAAAGGGCCTGGAAAAAGTTAAAATAGCTGGAAGTTAAGGCTAGGAAGTAATTTTCCAGTTTTGAGTTCTAGTGGTTCTCGGTGTTAAACTCCTACTTGCCTTAAAATCAGCTGCATGTAATATCCTTCTGGCAAAAATGTACTAATTTCCACAGAAATCTGTAATGGTACAAGCAGCTGCCAGGGCAGAGCAGCGTGGCAACTGCAAAGGAAGCCTAAAGAGGGTGAGCGCAGGATCCAGGTGTCCATGCCTTGCCTCTCCTTGCCCAGCCCTTCCACAGCAGCTGTTTGCATTGGTGTTCCCAGTCAGGAAACTCCCTGCTTAACTCTCGCTTAGCCTGAAGTTTGGGCGCCGTCTCCCATTGCCGCCGTCACAGCGGGGTGTGATGGAAAGTGTCGCCTGGCAAAGTACGTGTTAATAAGCAAAGCCATCCCCCAGCGTGCAGCTGTAGCAGCACCTGTTTCAACAGTTCTGTATTCCTGAACCTACGAGGGGCAGGTGAAGGTTTTTATCAATTTCTGTTGGGCCTTTGTCTCTCTGCTGGTTTCCAGGGTGCTCCCACAATGGCAGGTGGAGCCGGAGCAGGTGACTGCTAGTTAAGCATTGCCAGCGTCTTTTGTCTGATGCATAATACAAAAATCTCCAGCCCATCTCAGAGCTTATAATCTAATCGGTGCATGATTAATTATTAAAGCTATTTGGGTGCTGCTGTTACACACAGAAGGAGAACTTCAGCAAGCAGATCTGTTATGCTGTAGCTCTGGCAGGAAGAACTTGTCATTTTTACATCAGATATTTCTCGTATTTCTCATACGGTGATCACTGGGTAGTGAAAGTGGCCAAGTATTATTTTAATGAGGAATACTCAGAATATCTGGTGTCATATAGCGTAACATATTACTCGGCAGCAGCGTGGAGCAGCATACTGTCTTTCTGATCATGGTTTGTTGTTTTTTTTTAATGGAGGTAGCTAAATACTGCCCCAAATAATTGCTGTGCTGTTTGCTATTGGAGCAAAAAAAAGACTACCCGCACATCACCCATGTCTTAGTTTGGACGATGGCAAGATGGAACCCAAGTTCTCCCTGCAAGGTTACTGCGCTGCTCCACTTGTGGGTGATGCTCTGACAGCTGTACATCTCCCTTTTGGCAAGGCTGAACAATGTTAAATGACTACAAAGGTGGAAAAGAAAGTGAAGAGCAGACTTCCATGCAGAACGGAAAAAGCCCCCGTAGTATTTTTTTTGTAAGAGAAGAGATTATGGGATGACTGGAGAATATACAGAAGGATTTGATGCCAGCAAACTTTTGCTGGAATCCTTCCTTCCCATGCAGAGATTGAAGCAGTCAGTATCTCTAAAGCTCAGCTGCCACAGACCCCAAGGGTATCATAAATTCAGTTGTTGGTAAATAAATGTTTTGGGGGGCGGGGGGTGTTTCTATATAAGAGCTACTACACTGAAAACAGCGGCATGCATCAGACTGATTATGTAGATACCCTGTTCAACCTCGCTGCTGGTCTGTGCAACCATGACTGGTCAAACATGACTTAAAGAGCAATAGCAGAACTGATTCAGCTGCAAGGTTAGCTGCAATAAGAACTATTTTTGGCTTACAGAAACAGATCTTCCCTCTTTGGTATTGTGGATTTAAACTGCATTGCGTTTGGTAGATTCAGAAAAGGTCAGCACAGAGCAGAAGAAGGAACAGGCTCAGAGTAAAATCAAGGTTATCCAAACTCTGGATTAGCAAATACTAGCTTTACATTTAGCTGTTTCAAAACCTGCTATGGTTAAATATAAATAAATATAAATATAGATATAGATATAAATATAAATTTAAATTTAAATTTAAATTAATATACCCTACTTTGCAAAAATAATGAATTTTGAAATTTACCAGTAAGGTAATTTTATTCTGCCCGTTGACAAAACATAAACACAGAATATGTAATATTTTACATTCTTCAGCATTTGTCTTCCAGGAATCCTAGTACGTTGCAGACTTTGAGATAATCCTTACATCATTGAGTGCCTGGGGACAATTCATTCCATAATTATAAAAATATAACTTGTTTAACCTTTAAAGCGGGAGATGCTAGTTTGTATGAAATAAAGAATTGGATCTATAAAATCTGTCTGATATGGCGTGTCTCATTCTAAAATGCAAATGTTATGGTTTTGACTAAGTTTTATGGTTCTGAAGCAGTTTTGAAAACCTATTTATATTCTGTGCCACTAGTCTGGAAGGTCCTTGTTTGCCTGCGTGCCTGGAAAAGGGCATTTTTGTTTGTTACAGTCCAGGACTGATTGAGATTCTGTGCCTCCAGAGAAGAGAAAACCCATGAAAACACTTCTATTTATACCTTAGCTTTTGTTAGTCCTGATTTGTCAGAAGCTGGTTCACAACTTTAGTATAACTATTTTTATACAATGCTGCCCTGAGAAGCTTTTTAAGGAAAGTGCTTTCTAAGTGGAAACTATATTGTTCAACAGTCTTTCCAGCAAGTAAAGCATTTTTCAATCAATCATGTGTAGGAAAATAGGATGCATTTCACTTCTACAATAAGATGACTTGTTCCCCAAAAAAATTTGGAGGCCAAGAGGCCAAAAGCTACCATTCACAGTGTCACAGCAGTTGCACTGCCTTGTTCCAGGGCAACCTCTTGCTCAGCCTTAGCCCTCCTAGCCTGTCCTCTTGGGCCAGAGTAATGGCAGTAAGAACAGTAGAGGGCTCTGGCTCCTGGAGCCCGACACTGTTACTCAACTTCCAAAACCTTTCCTCGGGTGATGTTTCAAGAAGTCACAGTCCATGCACGCTCTATTACATGGATTCATTCCACTAAATACATTGTAAGAGCATGTTACCACGTCCTAAAAGGAACGATGTGTTGTATGGCTGTACAGGAGAAACATCAGGCATGCCTGTAATGATAAATTCTTCATTTACTGAATAAATCAAAACATCAATCCAAAAGCTGTCAAAAACTGCATTATACTGTAGCATCAACGATACTGCTTGCAATGATGCTTATGGTCTCCTAGGAGCGTTCACAGCAGTGCACAAACAAACGAAGCCCGAGGATTACACAGATTTACTGCAGTCTAAATGCACGACAATGCAGAGATGCCCAATGCTGGCGAAGGAACTGGGCCTTGGAGAATTCCTGTTGTATTTATAGCACTCCATAACCGTGTGATACTGGATTATGCTAAGGATGTTATCACTCTCTGTCACATCTGCTCAACATTCCTTGCCGTACCCCTGCCTACACTGTACCCGAACTACAAATTAGCCCTGCATAACACAAAAATATCTGCCAGCGAAGACACTCACTAGCCGTTCCTTATAAGCGGGTAAAGCCTGTTGTCTCCCTACAAGAATCCCTGGGCTGTGCTTTGATAAAAGGTTACTACTGGAACTGGAGAAACATTTCCAGCCTCCAGGATATATTCAGACACTCTTGTGCCAAGAGATTCTACGTCTCAGCTAAGAGATAATTTCAGATGAAATGCTCAGGGAGTAAAATATCCCTTGGTAACAGTGGTTGAATCAGTTATACAGCTTTTGCTTTTTTTTTTTNNNNTTTTTTTTTTTTTTTTTTTTTGTCTTTATGATTTCCTCCTCTCTGAAACAGCCCATGTTTATCCTCTATGTGATGGAGAATGGTTTATTTCTGGAAATGTTACTGGCTGGTTTTTGACTTTTGCATTTATTTGCCTGTGCAATACTTTTTTTTAATTTTTTTTTTTTGGGGGGTTTAATTTTCCCCCCCCCCCCCCCCCCCTCCATTTTTCCTTATGTTTCACTGGAGATATATTTTGGCAGTTTCAATTAAGACAGTCTTTAAATTAAACTAACTCCATTACCTTGAAAGTCTCCTGAAATTAGTCTATTTGCCTACCTTCAAACTATTTCCTAAGCTCAAAGCCTAACAAGGGTGACTGCTCCCATGGTGTCCAGGGTTGTGGATCCTGTGTGCAAGGACTGCTGTCTTTGTAGGGCCCCCCCCAGACACTGGTGGGGCCCTGCATGGCTGTGCTTACAGGAGCAGACCTATGGACACAAACCTCTAAAACTTGACATATTTGAAAATTACAAAGAGATTTTCCATTAGCACAGTTATTCCTGTATTTGTTTAGAGCCAGAACAAAATGACAAGAAGTCCTTAACATGGAACTACCAAGTTTCGCAATAAAACCCAAATGGACTTGAAACAAATAGCAGAGCTCGCCTTTTTAAGTCTAAGTTAGGCTTTTGGTGCAGACTAGAGAGCGCTGCAAAGCTACTTGGGTTGAAGATAAAGGAGAAGTACCAGGAGAAGCACACGGTGCCCTAGACCTTTAGGGTCTGGATCCACAACTGCATTACTGTGCTTAATCTGTGCTCTGGTAACTGAGGATTTCTGCAGTCTTGTCCCAAAGACAAGCTAGAACATGTTACCCTAAGCCAAAGGAAAATATATAGAGAGAATCTATGGTAGCGGTGTTTCTCTGTTGCTTTCTCTTTTCCCTCTGCCTTCCCCAAACACACCCCTACGCTGTCTGATGTGGTCTGCACACTTCAGACCAAGTCATGGGGACCCGTTATGCTGCTGCCCCACCACACGCTCCTTCCTCCCAGGCACATGCAGAATGGTGGTTCTCAGCCATCGTTTAACAACGGTGGCGGGAGGTGTAAGCTAACACATTTTAATTTGCATTCCCTGTAGGTTGACAGTGCACTCTTAATTCCAGTGATTCAGACTGCAGTTTCATAACAGGCTTAAGCCCAGCCATGGTTATGTTACTGCTGAAAGGCTCCGTCCCCACTCATGTTTTCATCTTTGTCTCATGTTCCCACGCCCTCCCCTACATCAGATCTAGCGCTCTTGCGGCCAAGCAGTCACGCAGATCAGCTCTCCGCTCCGTCTGAAGACTAAGCCAGCCAACACTGACCAAGAAACATGAGTTTCCAGCCAGATCAGCAAGCTGCTGTATTACCACATGATAGCTAGTCTATCCAATGCGGAGAGGAGAAAGGTTAGAAACACTCCTTTCAGCAGCAGCATGATCTTGGATCAACTTAAGCCAACTGTGAAACCTCACCCTCGGTCAACACCAGGCAATTCATTAACTCTGTTGTGTATCCAAGTCCTAATATTCTGGCTCCTTATTCACACAGGCAAAGCTGCCTATTCCACTCTTCCCCCTGTACCCTATGGGCTCGGACTGGAGGAATGACGGAACGGTCACGCTTCCTTTCTGCATCTTTTCCAGACTCTGTTCTGGGAAGCCATGGGAAGGAGCAATCTCTGACTTTCTTGCATTCACGTTGCATCGTCCTTGCATAGCCGAGCACGGGGAACATTTCTTGCTCACCTACTCGAGCTGAACAAGGGCAGTGTGTCATCTGGTCCTTCACATGTCTTGAGAACTTAGAGGTAACAACTACACTCACTGTAGACTACCAGTTGGGAAACATCAAAACCAAAGTACACCACACAATGCTTCACATCAGCCATCAGGAATTTTTACCCACTTCCTGACAGATTTCCTGATGGTTCATTAACAGTGATTAATCAGCCTGACCGTTAACCCCCTGCATTCCTGAGAGATTAATCTCGATACAAGGCCTCCTGCATGCATTTTCTTTCCTTTCTGAAACATCCTACTACGTTGTTATTCACTGTTTCTAAAAAGATCAGCAACAAGCATTACAGATGCATGAATTCCCCTGAAAAGTTATCTGGTTTGTGGTGAAAGTTGGAAATAAAACATACAACGTTCACAACTCTGCAATTTTTAATTCGTATGTCATCTAAAAGGCACAGCTGAAAGTATCTAGAGATCTGGCAATATCATTATATCTGGCCGTACATTTCAAAGCCCCTATACAGCATCTGTTTTGAAGGCAGGTAAATAGTGTTTTGATTTCACATGACGGGAAATGAACCCAACTTAAGATCAAGAATGTTAAGAACACCCACTTTAAGACATCTGTGGGCTGAATCCAGAGCTCCTGATCTTGCACAGACTTTAATGGGAATCACATGAGCTACCCATCCTTTGAAAATGAGGCACAGCTTGGGAACCCCAAAATTGAGGTATCCAAAATCAGTAAGTGGGCCTCCAAGAGCTGCCCACAGCTCTGCTCTCAGTCAGGATCAGAACAGAGGAGCTTCTGCCTTGTTCTTTACAAGAAAAATACTGCAAGGTGTCTGTCAGGCAGTTGCTTTCTCTTAGTCCACACTGACGAAATCTGGGAGGGATCGCAGGAGAGCTTTATTCTGCCAGGTAATAATATTCCAGTATGCCACTCAGCACCAGGGAAGAAAGTTATTTTGTGTTACAGACTAACCTCAGAAAGCCAACAAAGTATTCACCCACAGGGAGCACTTTTCTGAATCATTGAAACAATTCAATGTGATGATGCTCGTATAAACTCCTTTCAACTCTAGATAGCACTAATGAGAGGTGATGAATTTATTTCTTTCTTACACAATGGAGTAAGAGCACTGAACCAGGAACTCCACACTCTGTTCTGAAAACAACAGATCCATGTTGCTGAACCTGTGAGATTCCCGTTTACCAAACAATTCACCTGATTCCTACACTACCAGAGTGATAGATATTTTGGCAAGGAATATTTCAATGTAGGATACACTTCTGTGTAAATTTTCAATTTAAGCTTCAGTTAGCTTTTGCCATGATACCTGCTTCTTCCCCAGTTTCACACTTGAGCTATGATCTGTGACCTTTCATTCGATCTGAAAAGTTCATACCTCACAGAGAAACTCAAAACCAGCAGAGGAAAATCTCCACACTTGTATTATTGCTGGAGTGCATATAGAAAATTTACGACACACAAAAAACCCAGTACTGGAAAACTCTCATTACACTCCAGCTCAATACAAAACTCTCCAGTGGCACTCTTGCAAAGAACAGCGTATATACCAAGATGTATCAACAACAGGGAAGCACGCAGACATCGCCCCTAACAGAAATAAGACAGACTTTCTGTTGAACATGCTATAGGAGTGGTATCTACCTTTCCCAAAGTTTGCACTTGCACGGAATCAGCTAGGCACTAAATATAGCAGCTCCTCAGAAGGTTGATTTGTACTTCTCAAACTGGTTTATCAAGCCTCAACATAACACAGCTACTCTCCTACTCTAATCAAAAGCTTCACTTATCTCACTTCCTTGAGAAGTACTTCACTCCCTTCATTATTCATGTCACACTCACGCCAACTTGTAATTTCTTCCTAACAAAGCTCACACTATGTGCTAATTCACAAATTTCATTTAATGAACAAATAAAACTAGAGCCCAAGCCCTGCCCAGAATACATCGCATTATTCTGATAGTACACTGCAAATACTGGCACTGGGTTTCTTTTCCAAACAATGAAGTCCCCAACCAGGAGAGAACTGGCCAAATTGTCACCGATTGTGTTACCCAGTATTATGTCAGGGGCTGACATGGCTTCAGGACCCCATAATCTAACAGCCAAGTCAGAAAGGGAAAATCTTGCTGGGCAATTTCACTAGCCACATGTGTTTTTTCCCCTCTCCGACTGAAAATGCCAAAAGACTCTTAGTGATCCCATCTAATCTGATGAGATGCACTTAGAATGACACAACTGCCATCTCGCCTGGAATTGATCAAAAAAACATTCTTTTTTTGCACGAAAGCTCCATATGCTCGAGTGCCTCTTTCAAAACCACAGTATCTAGCCTTTGTTGGCTGGCCACTGCTCCCGCCTACCTCTGAACTACATATCCTGGAGGGAAAAAAAAACACCATCAAACTTCAGGAGGTTTTTTTTGTCTGAGCTCACTCTAGCATTGTCCTCTTGCCAGCTCCCTGCATTCTTTTTCCTACTAGGTTTGTCTAATCTTTTTGATGAGTACTCGAGTTGTAGTTCCTCTCTCTGAGCTCAGCAAGATGTGACCTACAAGCCAGAACTGCTGCTCTGCTCTAGAATATTGTTCTCTGCTACCCACCCATTCTCTTGCCCTTAATCTGGGGGCAGGTGTGCAGAAAACAGGTCTGCACTTCACTCATCATCTTCAGCAGTAGGTGAGCACCAAGGCACTGCTTCTCAGAGAAAGGCATTCACTGCGGGATTCCCTGTAAAACGGGTCTTTCCAACAAACATACTGCCTGCTTAATGATTTCAGTACCAAATTCACAGACACCAGTAACGAGGGACAAACTTCTAGAGACTTTCCTTACCTTTTCCCTGTAGTTCTGTGTCTATTTCTGCTTTGAAATGAATAAAAAGAATACTCCTTACAGCCACTTGGACAAACATCGCTGCCAAAATTTGGGAATCTGTTTTTCTACAGCTGAGTTGTTCTAGAATAGCCGGTTTTACGTCTGTATGTCTATTTCAACACACAGAGACAAAACCCAAAAGCCTGAGAAAAGAGACAAAATCCTTACAGTCTACTGCAAACTGACCATTAAAGGCATTCCTACAGGTTACTGCCATCAATCACCAAAACTTACGGTTTTAGCTTCCTTCCATTTGTCTAGTTGAAGCTGTAAACTATATTCTGTCCCTGGAACAGGCTACTAAAGATCAAGTCCTTTATTCTTGATAAGAAATAAAACTTCTGGCATTTTCTGTGGTTAGAACTTGCAAAAGCAAGAAGCCTGATTTCCCCACTATTCTCATTTCTCTGTTCTTGTTCTTTTGAAAACCTAATTATGCAATATCACCGATCCAACGCAAACCTTTCTGGTTTCTGTAGTGACCAAACTACTTGGCAATGAAAACTCTGTTGGGGGAAATCAGGTCTTAGTTCAATATCGACATTACCGCAACTGGCATTTCTGGTAAGTAAGGAGGCAAGGGGCTCGGGAGCCAGGTTTGGCTTCTCTCTCACCAGAGCGAGAACTGACGTGAACAAACTGAGAAGAGCAGGCTACATTCCACAATAGCCAGGATGATACCTGGTTCTGCAGAGACTAGCTTCAAAGAAGAAAAGGAGGCATATGACATTTGCAAACTAACTATAAATGCATGAGATGATAAAGAATGATGAGGAATTTGGCCAAGAATATGCTGCACTATTACACAGCGGATCACATTTTCAACTTCCTACAGCTCAGGCCAGAAAAAGATACTTGGGAAGGTGACACTCTGGATGTGCCAGAAGCGCCAGCTTCCAGTGGCTATTTTTAACTGCAGGAATTTCATTGGAAAGGATGGCTGCACACAGTTGGTCTTCCTTCCTCCCCATCCTTTGTGCAACTCAGATCTCCGAGTGCTGTGCACCATTACAACTGACACTGTCTTGTGCGCGGCCCAGTATCTGCTCTGAACACAGGGTGAGCTACATACCAGGACTGAACATCCTCTTGGTGGACACCCTGCGCTGGCCTAATCACAAAGACAAGGGGAAGAAAGCAAATCAAGAAAAGGGATGCGGCACGTTCTGCTGCAATGATTTCGAGTTGCGTTGCAAGTCATCATTAGCCCAAAAGAAGCAATAAAAGGGTCATTTCCTACTCTGCTCTCAACCTGTATAAGTTATACCATTGTTTCATTTACTACATCTTCCCAGAAGTGAGCTGGCACAAAGATAGTTTCAAAGTATTTCTGAACTCAGCTTCCCGAGGCCTCATCAGACGGTAGTCTCAGGCCCAGATGCTGGATGCTGTATCCTTCATGTCTTCTGGACCCCAAACAACACATTTGAGCTGGCTCATCAATGCTGCCAGTGTCCCTACTTTTTTCTGTCCAGACCAATCAAGTGGCTTAACTTCCAAACTGGAATATTTCTCAGTATGACAGTAGTAGAGCCAAAGCACCTGTCCTCGTAGCACATTTCCACAAACCCTTTACAGACTCTTCAAGAAGCATCCAGAGCAACTCTGCATCGCTATTTACCTTCTCATTTACGTGGACATCTACAGTGATGTCCAGTTCTAAAAATGAGACAGGTGATAGCCTGACAAATTTTTTCCTCCAGTCCTAATTCTCTTTGAAGAGAAGCACAGAGAAGAAGTTATGGTTTTATCACAGGAAGCACATTCACTTGCCACCGACAAGCCAGTCCCTGCATGCTTTTGTCACCTACCTGCAAAACAGAGGTAAGAATAGTACTTTACCTCATGTTGTGAGTACATAAGTAGTAAACAATGTAAGGTGCTTAGCAACTTGGCGTATATGTACACATGTATATGGAATAAAACTGTTGGATGCACTGGGACAAAATGTCATGACCTGATACTAATGGTGCATAGCAAAACCAAACAGTTCTTGCTATCACTAAAGTAACTGAGACCAAAATTCAGCTTTACTATGAGGTTTTTGTTGCCTGGCACTCTGCCATCTTAGAAGGGGCTTAGAAAACTAAATATTTGGTTTAATCTTCTTTTTATTCTGTATCTTCATTAAGTACCCCCTTGAAATTTAATACAATTTGTGGCAAATGCTAATACTGCCTTGGGTCACTTCTCCCTGTCAGCTGTATCTCTGTTAAATTATGTATTTCCATCTGGAAAGAAACTGTACAGGACTGTACTCCCTTCCACTTAGAGTCAGGAAAGGAGAGGGATTTAATTAGATGGCCCGTGGTTGAGAAAAAGACTAGAGCAAACCCTGGGTGGTCTGTGGAATCTTCCACTGGAAAACAAGGCTACAAATTGTTCTGTACAAGCCCGCTTCTGTTTGCTCATTTTGTTTACATTGTTTGTTCTTACAGATTAAAATAGACAGTTACTAGGCAGATAAACAGCGTTTCCTTCCATAACAATGTTGTCTAGAAGTTAAGCGAGTAGCATGGGGCTTCATTTTTGGCCACATCACCCCAACTCCCTATGTAACTTGGAGCAGGACATTTTTAGCTAGTGCTTCAGAGCACCTACACGTTAGCACTTTTGTTCCATTTTTCCTATCTATAGAATGGGGATAATGAAGCTTTCTGCTCTTCAAGAGAAAGGTGCATCCAATTTGCTCCACCTTTTCTGAATTAACTGCCAATGCAGAGGGACGCAACTCTTGGAATTCCTCTCGTCACTGGGTACCTGTATACCCCTAGGCCACTGACCAAGCCTTCAAAAACTGGAGTATCTTTAGAAGGCCTGAATCAGGAGCAGACGCTTGTGATGAGCCAAGCAATTCCCATCTACACTTAACTGTGAGTCAACTCAAATGCAGTGATTTCAGTCATGTGCCCTTTCACAGTTCAGCTGAACTTCAGAACATAATAGATGCAGCTTTAAATAGATTTACAGTGTAGATTGCTGATTGGAGTGTCTGGCAGATTAACTTATGCCTCATGGTTTTTCTGTTCCAAAATTCAATGGATTCCATATTTGTAAAAGCGGGAATGCAGAAGGCTAAGTCAGAAAGTGGGCTATGACTGGAACTAAACTTATTTATTAACCTATTTTGGTTGCATGTTAAAGAAAGGAAGCTATTATGCTGTTGGTTTGTGGGACGTTAATGGGACCTCTGAGCATAATTACTCTGTGTTGCTGTGTGAATAAACCCCAGTGATAGATAAGCTGTTTGCCTGATAGTAACTTTTCCTCTTTTCTTGAAAAAGAAAGGGAAGATGAGAAAGAAGAAGGAGAAGAAGAAGGACAAGAAGAAGAAAGGGTAGAAGAAGAAGAAGAAGAGGAGGAGGAGGAGGAGGAAGAAGAATAGGAAGAAGAAGAGGAAGAAGAAGAAGAGGAAGAAGAAGAAGAAGAAGGAGAAGAAGAGGAAGAAGAAGAAGAAGAAAAAGAAGAAAAAGAAGAAAAAGAAAAAGAAAAAGAAAAAGAAAAAGAAAAAGAAAAAGAAAAAGAAAAAGAAAAAGAAAAAGAAAAAGAAAAAGAAAAAGAAAA